>VXBO01010959.1:276752-287298 GCA_013400135.1 Rhinoptilus africanus | reverse complement strand
TTCTCTTCTCCAGGCTGACCCCCCCAGCTCTCTCCTGCAGGTCTTCAGCAGGAGTAATTCAGCTTCTGAAAGGGTTTTCAGATCATTTTGGAATACTGTTGGAAATGCCACCTGCTACATTGATTTATTTTTTAACGAAATATCCTACTCACCAGCACAGGGAGGACCAGAGCCATGAACCCGCCGCAGAAAACAGCGAAGGCCACGGCGTAGGTCATGAGTAAGGGGAAGGTGGTGGCCAGAGGACAGAGCAGGTTAGTGACGCCGCCGAGGACAAGGTAAGCCACGTGGTAGTGATACTTCTTGGTCCAGTTCTGGTCGGCGACCCAGCCCGAGAGCAGCTGGCTGACCGTCTCCGTGATGCCTGGGGGGGAAAGAGAAGATCACCAGAACCTCAAAGAAGACTTTATTTTATTAATTTTTGCTATTTTGCACCGCGTTGCTGTGAAACGCGTCCTCGTTCCACCTGCCGCTGGCTGTAAGAACGTGACCGCAAAGGGCTGAAGTTACAGGAAGGTGGTTTTAAGCTGTTGTAAAATTCATACTTTGGTTTTTTTTTCCTTGCCCCTGGTGCCTGCTATTGCCCAAGCGCCTGTGGGTGCACCAAAGTGGTCGGTGAGAGTTCAGTTAAGGGCTCTGCACTCAGCAGAAAACTCCAAAGTGCCCTTCAGTAAAAATCGGAAAGATAAGCTTGTTGCTCCATCTCTTTTTCAAGACAGAGAAGAAGCGGAATGCTGAGAAGAAATATGTTTGTGTGATTTTAATTTTTATAAAGAAGGAAAGGAGGACGGAACACCGGCATTTTTTTTAAAGGCTCGGCAAACTTTTGATACTTGGATTTTGCATTTTTTCAATATGTTTTTATGAACTGTAGACCAGAGGAGTGCTCAATGTCAGCTAATATCTTGCTGACCGCTGTGTCCCTCCTACTCTTAATTCAACATGTCAGATTAAGCCCTGCCTTCTCCTTCTGGATTCCTTGATGGCGTACGTCATGTCTAAATATTATACAGCAGTGTGGAAGTGGAATTTATTTTTGTACAATAAAATATTTTATGATGACTGAGGTTGCAGCCGCTTTCTTAACCTGGTGCTACTTAATCCCTGCTTATAATCAGGCATGTTGGGGTTTTTTGGGTTGGTTTGGGTTTTTTTGCCCTTGGAGGTGAATGTGCCAAATCAAAATGGCCAGATCCAAGTTAATGTGGGGTTTTTTTTCCCCTCCGGTATTGATTTTTATTTTTTTTCCTCTCTCTGCACACATTCCTGGGCCAAACGGGAGGTCTTTGAACGCCCAGTGACTCTGGATTCCTGTGGGTTTGTGGGTTTGAGCAGAGCCGGGGTCGTGGTGGGAAGGCTTTAGGAGGACAGATAGCACCTATGTAACTGGAAACGGGGTTTTTTTGGCTCAGCGAGGCTGGGGCATCATCCAGCTTTGGCTGAGAGACCCACCGAACACGTGAGAGCAGCTTTGTACGTGTACAGAAGGCAATGCTATAGATACCGAAGGGAGTAAGGGCTGCGAGCTCAACCTCTTCCATGAAGATTTATTCTAAGACATACTTTCGACTACTTGGCAAAATTTCTGTTGTTTTTCTTTCCTATTTTGGTATCGCTGGAATTATAAACAGGTTTAAAAGACTTTTTTTTTTTTTTTGCCTACCAGCCACCGAAATGAGGTAAGAAGCATCCATGCTGCTGATGCCCAGCGTCCTGGCTCTTGCTACCAGGTGGAAGATGGGCACGAAATAGGCCAAATGGCTGAACAAAAAAGACCATGTGAAAATGCCGAAGACGGGATCCTTCAGCGGGGAGAAATCGAGGAGAGGCTGGGAATTTTCTTTCTCAGTCGGTGGAAGGGATTTGGAGCTTCTCTTGGCCTCGGTGGCTACTTCTGGCAAGCCGCTCTCCAAGGGGGGTTTCTCAAACCCTTCCGAATCCGGTGTATTTACCGGACCAGAGACATCTCTGCCGTGGGGAATTGTGACTCCCTCCGTGGGGGGAAGGTCCTGTGCTCTGTGAAGCTGTATTTCCCTGCGAGCGCCTTCATCTAAGCATCCAGCAAAGGCTTCTGAATCCTCCTTTGCCATTGAAGCCCCAGGGTCTTGATTTTTCACGGAGAACCGTTGAGGTGGCTGGGTGCGGATGGGTCGCAGCAGCATGCTGGAAGGCACGAGGTTTAACATGATGCCTCCAAAAATCAGGAGAGTACCTGAGGGAGGAGAGGAGATGCTTTTTTTCTTGGCCTGGGAAAGGAGGAGCAGTAGGAAACGATCTTTCTAGAATGGGGTGTAGTTTGTATTGAATGTGGAAAAAGTTCTGGCGTCAGGAGGAGGTGTTTTACAGGAGCTTTTGTTCCTGGTTTTCTAGCCACAACAAATCCAGGGCTACCTCCAGGATTTGGGAGTTTCTTTTGTTTTCCTTCATTAGAAGCCCATTAAATGTGATGGACCTTCAAGGTGGCCTTGAAACAGCCTAGTAAAAGTAGGGATTTTCAGTTTTGGTTTCTATTTTGGCTCTATTTTGATGCTGACTTAACTTTAATGACTGATTAAGTGTTTAATCATTAACATGTCCCCAGACTCTCCTAGAAGAGGCCAAGTTGTTCCTTGGTGCATCCAATTTTAATTTTTAAAAAGAACCTCTTATCCTGCCTGGAATATCCTCGAACGCCTTCTTAATGCTGATGAATTTGAATCAACGGGAGAAGCTCTCACCTTGCCAGCCATAAAAATCGATGAGAAATTGAGTGAAGGGCGCAATTAGAAACGTCAGCCCCATGCCGGAGCGGGCGATGGCGTTGGAGAAAGCCAGCCGTGCCCTGCAGCGCTTGGCCGTCATCACCGCAGCCGCCTGGTACAGGCAGGCGAACCCCATACCTAGGGGAAGGGCAGAAATAAGATGTCCAGCCCCCAAAATCGACGGCTTCATCTCGCGAGCTTTAGGGATTCAACGTCACGCCGTGCCATGCTTGTTGTCCCCACAGGAGAGCTGCTCTGCAGGGTTCGGGGGCTGAAAGCGGGGGGGATTTTTGCTGTTGCAGTCAGTGGAAAATAAGATCTACAGAATGACAGAATGATTCGGGTTGGAAGGGACCTTAAAAATCATCTATTTCCCACCCCCCTGCCATGCGTGGTATTTAGTATATTGATGCTGTGTGCTTTTAGTAAGGGATTTTAAAAGACAGGAATTCGTGTTAGGTCCGGAAAAAAAGCAAGGTTAGTTGGGTCTAGTATGTGGAAATTGGTATTTTATGCTCCTGAGCATGAAGCTTTGGAGTTTCCCACATCTCATGGAGAAGGGCTGGGGCTGTTAGCCATTATAGGAAGTGCCTGATTCATCGTTAAAGGAGCTGCTTTTATCCATCGTGCACAGGACGGTCTCTGCCGGACCGTGAGCTGCTCACCCAGGAGGAGTCCCATGGAGACGCAGAGGAAGGGGACGCTGGTGGCCTGCGTGCTCAGCAGGCAGCCCCCGCCGACCAGCCCGGCCCCCAGGATGGAGGTGGGCCGCTCGCCCAGCCTCCTGCAGACCACGGCCACGAGCGGGGCTGGAAGGGAAAGGAGGGAGAAAGCTCAGGCCGAAGGTGGGAAATGTCGCTTGGCAGGGCTTGGGGACTTGTACTGGGGTCAGTGCATCTGGTGCCACCACGAGTGGCCCGTGTGGCACCCTAGGAGGGGTAACACAAGAGATTCGGGGTGGGCTTTAATATTCAGGAGAGTGGCCAAGAGACCTTGCCTTGGACCCTGGGAGCTCCGGGGATGGGGCAGGGGGAGGAATCAAAACTCAAACGTTCAAATCATAGAATGGTTTAAAGGGCTACCAAGATGGTGAGGGAACTGGAACATCTCTGTGATGGAGAAAGGCTGAGGGATTTGGGTCTCTTTAGCCTGGAAAAAAGACAAATAAGGGGAGACCTCATCAACGCTGATAAATACTGACAGGGGGGGTGTCAGGAGGATGNCCTGGGCCAGGGGCTCACCCCCCTCAGAGTGAAGAATTTCTTCACCCTGACACTCACCACTCAGCGGCTGTGAATTATTCAGCAGCTGGTTTGCTCGGAGGCGATAATACTGGTGTTAGGGGTGAGAGTTTGCTCTGAAGGTATAAAATAAACTTGCTATAGCGAGGCGGTGTGACACTCGCAATCCCTGTCCTTGGAGACACAGGGGGTGTCAGCTGTGTCCTGCTTCCAGCAGCCTGGAGATGGACATCGGAGCTGCGGAGCGTCCCCAGTGCCTCAAAGCAAACAGGCTTGAGGTCGGGGTGCCGCCCCCACCCTTAGGGTTCCCTGCTCACCTCCCAGGAAGCGCAGGGAGGACATGATGGAGCCGATCCAGCTGACTTGCTCGGAGGAGCCCCCCACCTCCTCCTGGAAAGCCACGAAGAAAATCCCAAAGGTCTTGAGCATCCCCATCACCAGGACGTTGACCTGAATGGGAAGGAGATGGAGGTAAGCTGGCACAGGGGGCAGGCAGGCAGGAGGAAAAAGCTTTTCCTTCTGCTTTTCTTGAGTGGGTAATTTGTTTTGTTTGGAGAGAAAGAAGCTGGGATGCGTTAACTGGTGTAGCGTGTGTTGGCGGTGGGCTGGTGGTGGCCACACTGGTTTATTAGCAGACCCTCAAAAAACCTTCATCCACACTGGTTTTTCAGAAGAAAAGGAACAAATAACACCAGAGCCTGACTCTTCTAGGGTGGGGGTTTTTTTTAAATCTGCAAGTTATTTTTTAATCCTAAAAAGTGATCTAAGCGTGTCTTGGCACTCTGACAGATCCCAAGCAGTCGATGAGGTGTTGAGGGGGGATGGCCATTAGTGAGAGAGGTTTCCCAGGTTTCTGCTGCCATGGGGGCAAAGGACAGTTTGTGTCCTTAATTTTAACACCGTCCCTCCCCCCCGGCAGCGGGTGGTTAATGATTTGGCAGCAAGTTACTGTGGATGGAGTGGAAATTGGGAAAAGCTTTCCTGTGCTTCCCAGCTTGCCTGGTTAGAGGATGGCGTCGCCTTCATCCCTGATGGGAAGGTGGTGAGTGGTGTTAGAGCCTGTGTCCTGGAAAATTAGTGCCTTTCAGTGGTGTTGAGATGCTCACTCCTCCCGGGAGAGAGTAACGGAGTGTGTGGGTGCTGCCTGCACCCTGTGCTGCTCCTGCAGTCGCTCCCTGGGGACCCATCTTGGCTCCAACCCTCCACTGCCCCAGGCTGGGATCTCGCCCGTGCCGAAGGTAGAAGATGCCCCTTTGGGGTCTGGCACCCCAGTGGTGGTGGGAATGAGTAGGGAAAAGCCAACTTATCCTTGCAAACTGCCTTTTGGCCCTGGGCAGCAGGTTGGGTGACTTCATTTTCATCACTGAGATGTTTGTGGGTGGCACTGAGCAAGGCAGAGCTCAGAGGGGCGTGATTAGGGGCGCAGAGTCCAGTTGNCTGGGCTCCCCGGGTCAAGAGGGACAGGGAACTGCTGGGGAGGGGACAGCAAAGGGCTACCAAGATGCTGAGGGGATGGAACATCTCTCTGATGGAGAAAGGCTGAGGGATTTGGGTCTCTTTAGTCTAGAAAAAAGACGGCTGAGGGCTGACCTTATCAATGCTGATAAATATTGACGGGGGGGTGTCAGGAGGATGGGGCCAGGCTCTGCTCAGTGGTGCCCAGGGACAGGACAAGGGGGAACGGGCACAAACTTGACCATGGGAAGTTCCACCTCAACATGAGGAGGAACTTCTTTCCCTTGAGGGTGGCAGAGCCCTGGCCCAGGCTGCCCAGGGAGGTGGGGGAGTCTCCGTCTCTGGAGACATCCCAAACCCGCCTGGAGGCGTTCCTGTGCCCCCTGCTCTGGGTGACCCTGCCCTGGCAGGGGGCTGGAGGAGATGATCCCCGGAGGGCCCTTCCCACCCTATGACTCTATGATTTCCCAGGGGAAGGTGTGTGTCTCTGCTCAGCCCCTGCTGAAACGGGCGATGGCACTCGCTCTAGCAAAGCATGGCTGTTTTTTTCCCCCTAGTTCCTTGTCCTCCACGGCAGCAAGACTCGAGACTTTCTATCTGCCCCAGCCGCAGGAGGCTTTAGCTGAGTTTGTTCTCCGCTTACCAGGAAGAAGTGGAACACCACTCCCCAAGCCCACCCTCCGGCTTCGGTGCCTGGGCTCTTCCTGGCTGCCGGAGCCTCCAGCTCTTCCTCCTTCCTTTCCCCTGGAAATGAGAATTTCAAGACACATTAACACCTTGCTCGGTTGCTGTTTCGGTTCAAAAACTGCTCCTGTGGCTGCCCTTGAGCCCTTTAGCTCCTTTGCTGTCAATGGGGTAAGACGCCAGTAGTTTGCCTTTAGCTTGCAAAAGATTTTGAGGGTGGGCAAAGCTTTCACCAGCCTTTTTGCCAACAGGAGGTAATTTGGACACAGTCACTGCCTGCAAACAGTTTAATAGCCTCCCTCTTTCCCACCAAATTACTGTAACCACTTCAGCTTTAAGGGATTTTAAGTGACAAACATCTTACTGCCGCCTTAGAGCGGGCAGTTTGGTAGGTTTGTGCCAGAAGCTGGGGAGGTCGCTGGCCGTATCCGTCTGTGAGCTCTCCCTTCCCCACCTTCCTCTGCCCATCTCCCGTCCCTCCTCTCGTCCATCCTGCACCCCCGTCAGCGGCAGGATCCTGCCCGCAGGAGCAGCTGGACCCCAGAGCGGCCGGGGCTTATGAACCTGAAACTCTTCCTTACCTCCTTGCTGCTCCATGCTGGAAAATCCTCCCCAAAACAGTCAATTGCAAAGAGGAATCGTCTTTTCATTTGCTCCAGAGACTAAATCCTCACTTCCTGACGTGGCACCCCAAAGTCTAGTCCTTCATTTGCCTCCGGTGAGGATGATGGTGTCCATCCTTCCCGATTAGCCCCGAAGTGGGACATAGAGCCCAGGAAACGCTGGGGCTGCGTGGCTGGAGCCCGTCCTCCTCCTCCCTGGAGGCAGAGCCCGGCTTGCGGGGCCCCAAGGCCAGGAGTCCCTCCCCTTCCCTGGCCAGGAGCAGGAAACCCAGGGCTTTCGGAGCAGAAATCCTGCTGGGAGGAAAAGAGGAGGGGAAGCCTTGCAAGGCTCCAGGCGAAGCCCCGGGTCTTGCCAGACATTGAGCAGAGCAGTAGGTGGCAATGGTGGACTGAAGCCAAGCCTGGGGCTGCTGGGGAGCAGAGCCCCATCCCTGCCTCTGCTGCACAGCCCTTGGCCCGGGAAACTGCGTCATTTAGGAGGGGATAGCCTGGAAAGCTTTAGGTTTTCCAGCTAAGGTGCTCAGCAGCCGGAGCGGAGCAGCCGCGCCGCCGCAGCCCTTGAGCAGAGCTGGTAGTTGAGCGGGATTTGAGTTGGCTCCATGCCTCCATTGTAAATATGCACAAACTCCTGGGTAAACACAGCCCTCGCGCTTCCTCCCCCCGTTTCGGCTGACCCGTCACCCCAGTCGGCGTTCCTGAGGGCAGAGAAAATTGTAGGATCGTGATACTGATCTCTGCTCCCCCTGCTCCCTTGGCAGAGAAGGCAACGCTCCGTCTTCCTGCAAGAGCCCAGGATACAGCAGAGCCCGTGGAGGATCTTTCCCTATAGTAGAACTTCTAATACATCCATTAAAGTTTTATTTAAGTGCAATGGTTTTTGCAATGAGTATGGTTTGAAGTACAGGGGAGGCTTGGCAGGGGGAGTACTGGGGAGAAGACGGCAGCATCTGCTCTCGGAGCAGCCGGGTATCCGGGAGGAAGCGCTGCGGCTTGAGCTGCTCTGGCTCCGCAGGCCGCCAGGGAGAGGGGAGCACGGGACCCCTCAATGCCGCCACAGAGCTCGGACACACCAAGGCCTGTTGTTATGCAGAATGAACATCGTTACGCAGAATTAACACCGACCCGGACAGGCCCACGAAGCCCAGCCAGGCTGGGGTGGCTCATCTCCTCTGCCCGTTTCACACACTGCGAGGCTCTGAACATCGCCGAAAAGCAGAGCTTCTCCCAGCAGAACAGCCCAAGCAGCACGGATGTCATTTTGTCTCTGTCCCAGCCCAATTTCTTAGCTCGTGCCTGGCTGTGAAGCTTCCCTTTCGCTTCACACGCAGACAGCTGCAGCCCAGCTCCTTCTTACTCCTTTACACATAGGAAGTCTTTTTTTCAAGCCTTTCCGCAGGATTGTTTCCCTGCTCGAATCTGTAAGAAGGAGGGAGGCCTGGATTTGAGAGGATGTTGTCAACATTCACGCAGGGACCAGGCAGCCCAGGCTGGGCCAGCAAGTTTAGGTTTGAACTTCAATCCAAGGCAGAGTAAGCAAGTAACTCTCGCACGTAACGTTTAACTAGAGGAGGCTAAACATTTCCTAGGAGAAATTCCTTGGATGGTGTTTGTACCTTTTCCATGGGAGGAGCCTCCGTTAATTCAAGCCTTTGTGCGCTGCTCCTTTTCTCTAGAGCAATGCTAATAAAGAAGGGACTGGGACAAGTTGGGAAACAAAAACAAGGCAAAGCAATGGGCAACGGTTTTCACAAGCCAGAGCAAAGAGAGGCAAAGGTGTGTTTTTGCAGGTCGTTTATTGATTTCTCCAACAAATAAGGCCACACACACACACCCCCCTCGTACTATCTGATCATTACATGAGCTTGGTGAGTGACCCGCGTTTCATCCTCAGCAGAACAAGTGCTAAAATGTGAGTTAGAGACCCCGACAGCTGCGCAGGGGCTGTTCAGTGGAGAGGGAAAGCCTTCAGCCCAGGTTTGGTACTACGAGCACATTCTGCGCTGGAGCAGCAGAGGAGAGTGGTTGTCCAGTGAGGAGGAGCTGAACCGGAGCAGGGAGTGGAGCTCTGTGTGGGTTCCCGAGGGTCAGGATGCCAGCTTGTGCACTGCTACAGTGATGCTGCCATGCTTCTGGATCATGATATTCCTAGAACAAGAGAAGCGCTGAGGTGGCTGAGAAGCCAGCTGCGAGGTGGGGGAGCTGACTTGGGTGGGAAATGGGAGAGGGGCAGCACTCCGTGGCTGTGGCATCCCCGGCTCTGCGCTAGTCCTGCAGGGCTGGAGGGGTCTTTGCCTGCCACACTGACCAGCTACAGCCTAGGCTTTATTAGCCCAAGTGGGGAAACAGTATTGAGCCGCAGTAGCCACCAACCCCTCAAAAGTTTCCTACTGCTTTTACGGTTCCTGCTCCTTGAGGTGCCACTAGTCCAACGAATTATACCTTCTATGTACACACCGCCCTAGAGCCCCTTCCAGTCCCTAAAGGGGCTCTGGGAAAGCTGGGGAGGGACTCTGGAGCAGGGAGGGGAGCCATGGGATGAGGGGGGAAGGGTTTTAAACTGAGAGAGGGGAGATTTAGATGAGATCTGGGGAAGAAATCCTTTGGTGTGAGGGGGGTGAGCCCCTGGCCCAGGTTGCCCAGAGAAGCTGTGGCTGCCCCATCCCTGGAGGGGTTCAAGGCCAGGTTGGACGGGGCTTGGAGCACCCTGGGCTGGTGGGAGGTGTCCCTGCCCAGGGCAGGGGGGGGCACTGGGTGGGCTTTAAACTCTCTCCCAACCCAAATTATTCTATGATAATTCTATGAATCCACCTGCCTATGGCAGTGACTACCTTCCCCCCATGGCATCAGAGATGAGGCTTCCTCCACATCTGCCAGTTTAGCTCACGGTGAGGAGAGCTGCTCTTGGGATCTGACTCTGGGAGCGCCCCAGGGCTGGGGGGAAAATGGCAAACAGAGGGAAAAAGTGGCCCCTCTGGGCTGGACACTCACCCGCTGTCAGACTCCAGGCACACCACAGGCGTATCGGTCGGGTCGGAGGTGAGCTTGGCTGCCTGCTGGGCGAGGACAGAGATGACTCCGGCGTGCTCGTCGGAGAGGGTCCCTTGGCCTGCGAGAGGTGGGGGATGTTGGCTGAAGCCACAGGGGCCGTGACAGCGCTTCCTGTGAAGCCGCTCCCCTGGGGCCTGGGCCCATTCCCCCTCCCTGTGGGCTGATGCAGCCTCTCCACTAATTGTTGCCCTCAAACCACCATTTTTGGCTTGAATTTAAGCGTCAGGAAGAGCTGACGAGATTTTTTGCTCCCGCCTGCGGGGGGTGCAGGGTACCATGGTGCAGGAGGGGCCCAGAGGGACCCTGGGGACCGCACTGGAGCAGGTTGGAGGGGGGGAGAGGCTGCAGTAGGGCCAGGCCCGCTGCCCCCGCAGTGTGCGTGCCAGGCTCCTGCGAGACAAGGCCCAGTGCCCCCAAACCGGGGGGGCTCCCATAAGGCTGGGTGGGCCTGGCGCCCCCAAACCGGGAGGGCTCCCGCACGGCCGGCCCCTGTGCCCCCCCCCCGGCGTCCTTACAAGGCCTGGGCCGGGCCCGGTGCCCCCCAGCCCGGGGTCTCCGGTGGGGCAGGCCCCGGTCCCCCCCCCCCCCGCGATGCTGGGTTACTTACAGCCCAGGTTGAGCCCCTGCGAGTCGGTGCAGAGCACGCCCACCACGGCCGGGCTCTTCATGCTGCGGGGGGAGACAGCGGCCGTCAGCGCCGGGCCGGGCCTCGGGTCGGCCCAGGCCCAGCTCCCCCCTCACCCCCCGCGGTCCC
>VXBO01010959.1:257436-267641 GCA_013400135.1 Rhinoptilus africanus | reverse complement strand
AAAACAGCTTTTTATCATCCTCAATTCCCATTCTGGGGGACTCTCCTGACCTGGAGCAGGGCTGCCTGGTGGGAATTACTGATCTCCTGCTGATTTGGAACTGCAAGAAGTGATAATATAATGGGAAATAACTTGATTTGGGCATAAATCTATAGAGGGACAGCCCCATTGTAAGGACAGAGCTCTCCTCCTTGATTCAAAATTGTAAATTGAATCACAGAATCATGGAATCGCTGAGGTT
Organism: Rhinoptilus africanus; assembly: GCA_013400135.1. Lineage (NCBI taxonomy): Eukaryota > Metazoa > Chordata > Aves > Charadriiformes > Glareolidae > Rhinoptilus > Rhinoptilus africanus. The sequence goes on along the minus strand of VXBO01010959.1, from coordinate 267,400 downwards.
GGAAGGGACCTTTAAGATCATCAAGTCCAACCATTAACCCCCCCTGACAAAAACCCCTTCTAAACCCTGTCCCTCAGCACCTCATCTCCCCTTTTCTTAAACACCTCCAGGGATGGGGAATCCACCCCCTCCCTGGGCAGCCTGTGCCAATGGTTAATAACCCTTTCAGTGTAAAAATGTTTCCTGATATCCAATCTAAACCTGCCCTGACACAACTTGAACCCGCTTCCTCTTGTCCTGTCCCTTGTCCCCAGGGAGAAGAGCTCAGCCCCCATCTCTCTACACCCTCCTCTCAGGGAGTTGTAGAGGGGGATGAGGGCTCCCCTCAGCCTCCTCTTCTCCAGGCTGAACAACCCCAGTTCCCTCCGTCGTTCCTCATAAGTGCCTGATGCAGATCTTACGGCATCCTCCCCATCCCCAGGTTGCCTCTCTTGTGGACACCAACCAGCTCTTCGGCTTGAGCACCACCGAGTCTGGCCAGTTCTTTGTCTGTGTCAAATTTGATGGGATCCTGGGCTTGGGCTACCCAAATCTGGCTGCTGATGGGATCACACCGGTGTTCGATAACATGGTGAATGAGAGCTTGCTGGAAGAGAACCTCTTTTCAGTCTATCTGTCCTAGTAAGCTACAGGACATCTCAGGGCAGCGACTCTCCCAGGAGGACGTGCCTTGGCTGGAGATTTCCCTTGGACCGCCCTAGAGACAAGAGATGGCTCTCACCCAGTGCATACCCTCTCACTGGGAGGATTTTACAGAAACACATCCACGGCTGTGCATATGTAGAGGCGATGTCTTATTTCAATTTCCACAGTTTAGAACAATCCATTTGTTTCCCCATAAAGAATCTCATTCAAACGCCCTTTTCCCAATAACGGACCAGCCTGTGCTATGAGATGGTCACCAAGAGCCTGGAAACACCAACTGCTCCTCAGTTATACACTTTAGGACTGTGCAAAAAAGCCCATCAAACCTAATATATTTATTTTATCATCATTTCGCTTCACAATTATCTGGATAGTTCCTTCTCTAATTTTGTTTCATCCCTTTAAAGTCGCAGTTCCCATTTTTGAAAAGGCAATTACCTCCATACATGTAAAACTCAATCGAAAATGGAGAATGCCACTTCCCCTCCCGAGCAGCCGCAGTGAAAGCTTTCAGCAGGTGGCCGGGAGAGAGATCCAAGAGTCCCTGCTGCTTCTGCATTTCTATTTGCATTATTTATTGATGAATGAGGTTCCATCATTCATTCATTCACAGGTCCTGGAGATTGCTTCCCCAATAGGAACAGGGATGTGGAGGGAGAGATCCAGGCGGTCGGGGTTGGAAGTTAATTTTTCTCTCCTCTCACTGTGCAGGACTTGCCGTCTCTTTGAGCCGACTAGAAAGAAATATATCATGTGGGATGGTGGGAATGTGATTTATCCCCTCCAACTCCCTGAGCTCACACAGCCCTGTGTCAGAGCCCCAGTGAGTTGGAATCCCTTGTGCCCAAGAAGGACCAAAGCCTGGATTTTGGATAGACGGGGCTTTGCCTCAGCTCCATCACAGGGATTTTCTCATTGTTATGAGCAACAAGAAATGAGCCCGATGCAGCGGGAACCGTGGCTCCGAGGATCAGCAACCCACGGAACCCTGCCTGTATGGACAAGACCCAACAGGCTGTAGGTCTGCTCCTGGTGAGCGGGAGAGAAGAGGGCATCCATGGCCTTGTCCTGGGCAGGACCAAAAATCCAAATGCTGTGCCAGGAGGCAGCTCCTAAACCCTCCTGGCATGGCTATTCAGCACTTGCAAGAATCCCTGGCAAATGCCACCCTGCAATGGGCTTTCTCCATGAGAGCATCCCCCATGGCCAAAGCATCCCTTCCCACATCCGCGCTCACACATGCAATAAAGAAATAAACCACCCTAAAGCTTCCAAGCATGAATTCCAGAGGGGGAAAATACATGTGGGGACTGTCCACGTCCAGGGAAATGTCTATCCTGGAGTGCCATCTCGTGGCTGCGGTGCCAAAACTGTCCTCCTGTGCACTGGGGAAGTGCAGAACTCTGCCTGGTGGCAAAAGGATGCTCCAGGGCTTGCTTGGGAATTTCAGCTCGGAGGAAGAGGGAGGTGCTTCTACTCGACAAATATTTCACATGTGGCCACAAGTCCCAACCTACTCCAGGGATGAAAAGCAGCCAGGACATCTTTCTGATAAAGAGGTTTCTTCTCTTCTTTTTAGCTTTTTTCTGTGGCAGTACAAAATTTCAAGTGGGAATTCAGCCCACGTGCTAGAGGACATGACAGATTGGCTCATTAAGGTTTGACTCAAGAATAGTACAGTTAATAAGAGCCTTTTATGGATTTCATTGAGCTTTGAGCCTGTATTTGGGAAGGTACTAAGCTGCAAATTGTGTGGGGAAATGGGTTTTCTGGCAGGTTTTTATCAAGCACCAGTTGAGTGTTGCCACTGGGTATTCATAGCCTGGTTTTCCTTCTCTGCAGGATAAATAGGAAAAAAGCTAATCTGTCTGGAGAGGTTTAGTGCCTCTGACCCCATCCTCATAGGATAAATCAGGGAATCCCCTTGGACCTGGCTTCCCGCAGTGGACTGTGTAAGCCAAAGGGCTGGGGACACCCCTGCAGAGGATCTCCTCAGCCCCCAGATCCGGAGCCTTCAGGTCTATCATGTCCCATGTCTCAACTCCCACACACCATTCCCAGGAGGGGACCAGCCCCATGGAGCAGCACAAAGCCAAGAATAAAAAGCTGAGTCCAAATAAACAGTACTTTCTGCATGCCAGACTTTGAAGCATCTATTAATTTATTTGAGAATAAAGTTTACAAGTTGAATAAGAATCAGGTTGTTCATTCTTCCTTCCATCCATCCATCCGTCCATCCATTCGTCCATCCACCCCGGCACAATTTCGGTCCCTGTTTGCTAAGGGAGCAGGAGCAATGAAGATGTGCTCCTGGTTGAATAGTTCCCAACCCAAACCTTCACCAGGGCTTCTCGTGGTGACTTCCCCAGCAATAAACACTGAAAGGGCTTCAGCTTTGACAGGCTGGGAGCGAAATTTGGGGAGGGGAGTGCTAAAACCATAAAAGAACGTAAGAAAGTTCAAGCTTTCGAGAGGAAAAGGAGAAAGAACCTGCTATGAAATGAAAATAGTGAGCTGGAGAGACTTGAGGGGCGAATGGAGAGGAGCTGGGGGTGTCTCAGGGTGCTGCTCTCCAGCTCTGCCCAGCTCTGCCTCCTCCAGCCCGCCCCGCAGATGATGAGAACTTGAACAGGGTGGGAAGGAGATTAAAAAGCCCTCACAGCTCCTCCCTCTGTCCAGGATGACGATCTGGGGCTTACAAGGGTTGGGGTGAGGAAGAAGATGGTAGAGGGATGGGAAAAAACACAGAGAACAGGTGAAAAGGGGATTTGTCCCAGAGGGAAAAAACCTGTCCTGAAGGAGCTATGCTGGTCATGTCCCAAATCCATCCCCCTGGGGTGCGGAAGACCTCATTGCAGAAAGACAGTCCACAAAAACACCAAAAGAACAACCCCCCCAGACCAGAGCCAGCACAAGCTCTGCAGCAGAGCTGGCAGGAGGCAGGATTTTTGCCACTGTGAAAATCCCAGCATGTCCAAACTTACATTTTCCATCCGCCTGGGAATAAAAAATAAATAAAATCCATCTTTCACGCCTCCTTTCTGAATGAAATTGCAGACCAGAGATGCTGGCACATTGCGTAATGATCGTGTCGAACCTTTAGGAGATGAGACATTAAGTGTAACAGATGTGGGATATAAAAGCGGATGTGTAGACACTGCATGAGAAACTGTGATTTTAATGTAGGCAGAAACATCAAAAAAAAAAAAGCCAAGTGAAGCAGTGAAGTTGGAACAAAATGTTTTTGTTGGAAGAAAACCTGCTGGCATTCGAGAGAACGGCAAAATGATCTGTTGCTGGTTTCTCCCATCAAAAGTGCCGACGGAAATTTGCATGTTTTAGAAAACCAGAAGTGCCTCTTTTTTTTCCAACCGAGCTGTCGGGAAACACCAGCCCTCACTAATCTGTGCCCCATTTGCAGCAACATACGTGACAATAAAAGCTACAAGGTCACAGTGGCTCGTCCCCAAAGGCATTTATACACCAGATAACCCCCGGGTTGAACATTTGTTGCAGGAGAAATCCCCGTCCCTCTCTCAAAGCTCAGTTTTCCATCAGAAACCCCGGTGGGTGTTGAGCCACGGTGCCCTGGACCTTCCTTGGTGGCCGTTCCGCTGTGACCGGTCACCATCCCTCTCCTCCTTATCCCCCCGCCCAGTGTCTTGGTCCCACCCGTCACTGCCCACCCTGCTGTGCCAATTAATCAGGCAGGCAGCCGAGGAGAACTCATTCCGCTAAAAATATACATTTTAATTATTTTCTTTCTTTCTTTTTTTTTTGCCAGCTTATTTTTTAGCCAGAGCAATCCCAGGTCTGGGAATCGGGCAGACCCTCAGATTCTGAGCGGTGGGTGGGGAGGAACTACTTAAAATGGATTAAGAAAAGCAGGGAGCCAGACTCACCTTCATCCCTGGACAGCTGGGTGCCACCAAGCAAAGTGTTTCATGTCATTTTGCCCTTTTTTTCCCCTCCAGAAAATGGGGGAAATCTCTGTATGTGGGAAACTCCGCTCTGACGCCATGGACAGAGAAGCGAAATGTCGAGCAGATGAGCATCAAATAAAAAACAGACTGATGGGCAGGGAAGAGAGATAAGAAAGATGGTATTTATTTGAATAGCCAAAGGAAACCAGAGATTGAAAAATGTCTAGAAAAAAAAAAAAAGCAGCAGCACATTTGTTTAAAAAAAAAATAATCGTAACGTGCAGATGTTTTATACCTTATCCAGCCAATCCCACCTGACAGTGCCTAGTCCCATCATAGGCTCGACCATCATTTTTTGGCCTTGTCTCGAGGGTAACCCCCATTGGTCTTATTGAGCGACTCCATGCTGCCGGTTCCCGTCACCACGCTGGTGAGTATCCGCTCCACCTCCCCGGGTAGAATCTGCTTCTCTTCGTTCTCTGTCTCCCTGTGGTAGAAATAGTTGAAGTTCGAGACGATGACAGGGACGGGCAGTGCAATGGTCAGCACCCCTGCAATGGCGCACAGAGTCCCCACGATCTTCCCACCCAAGGTGGTGGGACACATGTCTCCATAGCCAACGGTTGTCATTGTGACCACAGCCCACCAGAAGCCATCAGGGATGCTGGAGAAATGGGACTGCGGCTCATCCACTTCTGCAAAGTAGACGGCGCTGGAGAAGAGGATGACGCCGATGAAGAGGAAGAAGATGAGCAAGCCCAGCTCCCGCATGCTGGCCTTGAGGGTCTGCCCCAGGATCTGCAGCCCCTTGGAGTGCCGGGAGAGCTTGAAGATGCGGAAGACCCGGACCAGCCTGATGATCCGCAGGATTGCCAAGGACATGTTCTGCTGCCCATTGAGTTCGCTCTGCTGGATCAGCTCAGTGGTGAGCGTCACAAAGTAGGGGATGATGGACACAATGTCGATAATGTTCATGATGTTCCTGAAGAACTCAGTCTTGCTGGGGCACACGATGAACCGGACGAAGAGCTCGAAGGAAAACCAGATGATGCAGGCAGTCTCTATGACGAAGAAAGGGTCTGTGAAGGTGCTGTGGGCCAGCAAGGTTTCTGTCAGATTCTTAGAAAGCTCCTGGGTGGACTTAAACTCCCTTTCCTCCCTGAACTCCGGCAAGGTCTCCATGCAGAAGATGATGATAGAGATGACAATGACCAGGACAGAGACCAAAGCTACACCCCTGGCCGCACTGGAGCTTTCGGGGTACTCAAAGAGCAGCCAGAATTGCCTATGAAAGTCATTGGTTGGTAAGAGGGTCTCAGGGTCCTTAATGAACCCTTCATCCTCCCTGAACTGATCCATGGCTTCATCACCCAGCTCATAGAAGGTGATTTCATCAGCAAAGACATCGATGGGGACGTTGGCCGGGCGTCGTATTTTCCCACCGGACTGGTAATAGTACAGGATCCCATCAAAACTGGGCCTGTTCCTATCAAAGAAATACTCATTCCTCATGGAGTCGAAGTAACGCATCCTCTTTTCCGGGTCCCCAAGCAAGGTCTCAGGGAACTGGTTGAGAGTCTTAAGCCGTGTCTCAAACCTCAGCCCAGCGATGTTGATGATGACTCGTTGATCCCCCTCATCCATGCCCACCCTCTCCCCCACCAGGTGCTCACTGAACTCGGCAGAGAACCTGGAGAAAATGGTCTCATTGTTGGCGTTTTCGCTGTTGATGAGGATTCTCAAGTTGGAAAGGAGGTTGGCGCAGCTGGGATGGCCTTTCCGCGACTGGCCGGCGGGGCTGAGGTCGTTTGAATAACAGGGATCCTCCACGATCTGATCAGCGTTGTCAAAACTGACTAGTGCCACCTCCATCTCCTTCCAACTGGACACGTCCATCATACACTAATCAGATTAACAGCATAAATCCCCGGGTCGGATGCCGGCAGCTTGCGTCTTTCCCACGCTATGAGGATCTGCAAGTGAACAGACAGGGAGACAGAGCTGAACTGTGCATGTGTATGACTTGGCTCGACTGAAAGGAATAAAAGAAATCTGAGGTCAGAAAACCCTGTGTTTTTTTAATGGAAACATTAATTTCATTGACTGGCAAAAGCCTTATACTTCCAGAAAGTCATTCATCTCTGGATCCTGCAAGCCCTTTTGGCATGGCTTCATCATTAAACCTCCCAGTACCGTTTGCAGCACGCAAGGATAAAAGGTCAGGCAGAAACAGAGGATGGGGGTGAACCCCGGTGTCCCACCCAGCTTTTCCCAGCCTTGCAGAGCAAGGGGTCGTTTCAGATATTTCCAAGTACGGGTCCAGAGTTTGAAGCAGGATTTGGAGGTGTTAAACATGGGTGTCCTGGTTAGCAGCAGCCCTTGCTACACCTGGGAAAGGCATTGAGTCAAATCCCAGGAGGTCTTCAGCACTTTGCAGCTGGGTCAACTGGCACTGGGAAAGCAATTCCCAAATGATGGGTTACACTGGGATTTGGGAAGTGCAGTCCATGAGGAAGGCAGGAGAAGAGGAGAAGAACATGACCACCAGCCTTGGAGAACCCCTTTGCTCTGCATGAACTGGGACCCCTTGTCTTGATCCAGACTTTGGGGCAGGCAGTGGATGAGGTGACATGCTCCAGAGCTCTCCTAGGCCTCTTGCATGGCAGACCTGATATTCCCAGCCACAGGAAGAAGATGAGGACTAACTACTCAGGTCACTTGGAGAGGCTGGAGAGTATCTGTCAGGCCATGGGGTGGATTTCTTTCCCAGACCAGCTTTGACAGGTGCCCAACAACAGGTACCATGTCCCCAAAATAGCCCTGGGTACACATCTCCCCCGCACGCTGCTGCTGTTGTGCTGCACTCAAAGTCAAAGGCAAAGAGGAGCCCAGGGACCAGGCCAAGTTACAGAGCTGGGAAATTACTTGTCCTGCCTCAGGGAGAAGCACGAATAGAAATTAGAGGTTAATGGGGAATAGTTTTAGGGAGATTTGCCCAAAAATGCTCTTGACAAGCAAATTCAATCCCCTGATTTATTTCCCCTCCAGCTCTTTCCCCTACAGATATATTTTCCGGACATGAGAAACCACAGAAGGACACGCAGAGCTGCTCCATGTCACCGCTAGCCACCAAGGGCACGCTGGCTTTCTTACCCAGCGAAGTTCAGAGAGAGGGAGCCAAAAAAACCCCAAATGCCCTCGACTGCCAAGAATAGCAACACAATTTAGGCCGCATCCGCGTGGAGCAGCAGCGGTGCAGGGGCGGATCCTGCCGTGGGGATGCTCTCCACCACAGGCTTTGCTTCCGGCAACCAGGTGCTGGGAAGGGACCCATCCTGTCCACAGGGACCCGGCTGCACTCGCTGCCTCAACCTCCCTATTTAACTGAAGCCATTTGGGACTCTAAAGTTTTTCCTTCTCCATTCCCCAGCAGCAGACTCCCCCACCCGTGCTGATGCACTGCTCGTGAAGTTGGGAAGGACAAGGAGGAACCCCAAATCCGTTGCAGTAGATGTTAACATCCCGGCTTGCTACAATTCCTCCCTCTTCTACTCTCAACATTACAACCCCAAAATCAAACCTTCATACAGGATCAGCATCCCAGAGGAGGGCTCAACCTCAGCGGCATCACAAGATTCCGGATTTGGGGCAAATCCCACAATTTATCACAAGCTACTTAAAGATCATGTTTCTTTGCTTAAAATAAAGCCACGGAGCATGGTTGTTTTTAGGCATCCATCTCTATAAAGCTGTTTCTGGCTGGGTTTGTGCCAGTTTTCCCACTTGGGGACATGTAATATTTGGGGAAATGTGGGAGAAATGATGCCTGGAGGAAGCAGCAGCAGAGTTTTGCCCCCCAAAGCAACCTGCTGTGAAGCTGAGGAGCCCCAAACCAAGCCCTCCAGCCCCAGTGATGGACACGTGTCTTACTTGGCCATGCCCAGGGCACGGTGGCTCACTGTGGGGCCAGATTCAGCTCAGGCTTGGCTTTTCGGTGTCTCAGTTGAAAAGCTGTTGTGGGCAGGGTAAGGTGTAGCATCGGAGCTACATCCCCCATGCCTGGCAGGGTGGAGAAAGTGCAACTCAACCTCTGTGGGGTGACGGCAACCGAGAGCTGCAGATAACCCATGCTTCAGCGCCCAGGCAGCATCAGGAACCAGGCAAAGGGATACTGAGATCAGCCCAGCCCCAACAAAGTTCTTTTGAATCTTTTGAGGGAAAAACAAGCATTAAAGGAAAGAGGAAAAGCAGCACGTATCTTTCCCCCTTTGCACATTCTCATTTTTTTCTTAACATAAACCCCCAAAGTCAGAAAAAAACTAAAGCAAATCAGCTTGAATCAGGAGAGTGGGATTGTTCTGCTGGGGGGAAGACTGAGATTGAGAGGGACTGAGGGCTGGGTGGGTGAGTTAATCGCCCCACCACGCGTCCCCCCATTCCTCCATCCTGGTGGGAGAGCCCCGAGGGGACCACAGGCCCAGGAGCCCCTCTGGACAGCGGAGCAAAGTTCGAGCAGCTAAAGCTGACTGTGAAATTGCATCCTAAGTCGGTGCCGTGAGATGATCTTGGTATTTTAAGCATTAAGTGTGCTTAACTCTTAATACCCGCAGGCACCACAGGCAAGAAAATTTCCCAGCCATTGCTTGGTAGGACGGCTGCAACCCGAGGGGTTTGGTCAGAGAAGAAATTACGCTACCTTGAAATCTGGCTTTGCTCTGCACCCTCCGTGCACATCGAACTGAGTCCCCTCAGCATCATTCCTCACGGGGAAAGGGGGGCACGGAGCTGTGAAGGGACAACTGACACGTCGTGGCCATGGTGGAGAGTGGGAAGTTGCGCTCATCCTCTCCACTGGGACATGGAAAGGCGCTTTTCAGCCCCATTTCAAACCCTTGGGGCAGCTGCTCAAGGGATGCAGGGCTCCGACATTCTTGCTTTCAAAGCCCCAAAATGTGTTGACGTTTCCTTGTCCCCATCACCGGACACAGATGCCCCACCAGTCCCCAAGCCCCCAGACCACCCTATCTGTCTCATTTTTGATTTAGACCAAAATTCCAAAATTAACGGCGCTGCCCGAAGCCACAAAACATCCTCCCAAAGCTTTGCAATGCTCGATCTGGACTCTAGCGGAGGCTTGAACTAGAAAGTTGCCTCTTTTTTTTTCTTTTTTTTTTTCTCCTAAATCACCTAACATCTGCTTCTCAGAATCTGATTAACTAATACCCTTCAGCTGAAATCCCTGGCCAGGGAAAATAAATAAATAAATAAATAAGATCAAGCGAGGGAGAGAGACAGCAAAAGAGAAAGGTCATTTTGAGGGAGAGAGTTTGTTGCCCATCACATCCCAGTAAATCGGGGCCGTGGTTCCCACCAGCCCCTCTGCAACCGTTGAACCC
>VXBO01010959.1:240109-255797 GCA_013400135.1 Rhinoptilus africanus | reverse complement strand
AGAGTTATTAAACACACATAGGGATGGTGAGAGGGGGAAAAAAAAAAAAAAGTCCAGCCATACCCTTGAAAGGTCCCTTTGGGATAAGGCAGGCAATGTCATTTAAAAGGCTCGTCTCTATTTGGTTCACTGTGTAATTGGCAGCCCAGCGAGCCAGGGACGGGCTTTGTCAGGCACAGCGGCAGGATCCGGCGCCGTTCAGAGCCTTGGCCCCGCCATCACCCTGGGAGCCCTAAAAGGAGCCGGGGGTCCATGGGGAAAGCGGGTGGTGGGGTGGAGGGGACCTCACTCGCCCGGGGAGGGGGGACTCGGCCACCCACCTCCTGCCCCCACCCGTTCATTGGCGAGCGAGACGGGGGAGGACATGCCCTTCTAGCGGATGCCACCTTTAATCCCCAATAATGCTCCGGATGGTCCAGCGGGGACACGTCTTGTCTGTGACGTGGCGAGGTCTGAGCTGGTCCCCGGGAGGGAGGCGGAGAGGGGGGACGGGGACCCGCACGCCGCTGGCACCGGGAGAGAGATTTACAGCAGGCGATGGGGCTCTTCTTATTATCAATATTTAATAATTATATTAAAAAGAGGAAGGGAGGGGAAAGCCCAAGGGTTGGAGCATCCCCTGTTGCCCACCTACCTCTTGCTTGTGGCTGTGGGTACAGTGGGCTCCTTTCCAGGAGGGGACGGCCACGGTGCCACCGCCACGTGGGACATCTCTGTCCCCCCTTGGGGTGGCCGGGACGGGTTGCAGCGGCAGGTACGGCCAGCATCGCCCCATGGAGGGCATCGGGGGGACGAGGGAGAGAGGGGACGTGCCCTTTCTTCACGCCTGGCTGCCAGCCGGCCTCTGGCTCAGACCTCAGCGCCACGGGGCTTAAAACCTCCGGTAATAAATAAATAAATGCCCTGGGTGGATGGGACCAGCCAGGTTGGCACGATTCACTGAAATAACTGGGATTTTTATATATATTTCTTTTTTCTTTCCCCATTTTTTCTGTCTGTCCTTTCCAGAGCTTGTTACATTCAAGCAATCCTCACCGTGGATGCTCAAGGGTGGTTCCATCCCTGTCGGGTGGCCTCGCATGGATCCCACCTCCACCTTTACCCAGGTGACCTCCCCACCATCCTCCTCCTCTTCCGACCCCATCTCCTCCCAGGCCTCTGCATTTGGGGAAGGCATAGGAGAGGGTGGCACGTTTCTACCCGCGTGCTTCAGCCTGAATTCCTCCACAGTGACGCTCCTTTGCTCTTGAGGGACCCGGTCACCTTGATTTCCCTCCCTCCAGCATCCTTTTCTGTCCTCTGAGCTATTTCTCTCCCCCTTCCCCGTGATGTTAATGAGCACATTAAACCGTCCCGTCCCAGAGGGGAGCCTGGGACTCGCTGGTTTGGAGTATCTTATACTCAGCTCCGTCCATCTGCGATGGAAACGGGACACAACGTTATCCAGACATTTGATGAGGCCCTTCAGGGTTGGATTATCATTTTATAACCCCCCTTCTGCACCCCTATAGACCACAGTGCTTGTGTTTACCCACCCTGGGAGGGCAGATGGAGATCTACTAACAAAAAGGTATTAAATAGATATTCCTGGCACCTAAACTCAGCCTCAGCCTGTGCCCATCTCCCCTCCAAACCCAGCTTCAGGAGGGCTTTGACCACATGGTGATGGTGTTCGCCGGCAAAACCTGATCACTTTCCGGGGTTTTTCTGCCCAAAATCTCCCTGGTGCGAACCAGGGTCGCATCCTGCAGCTGGGCAAAGAGCAGAGGGAAACGCGGAGGCTGAAAACCATCCACTAGAGCTGATGATTTGGCTTGTGCTGGGGCTGAGAAGTCAGCTCGAGCAAAAAACCTGCTGTTAATAGGAAAATCCCTGAAACCCAAGCAGGGTGATGGGCCAGGGGAGACGGGTACGGGGGGAGATGCCCTGGATGCCATCACTGCCTCCAAGAAACAGGATGGTTACACAACCCAGTCACCTCCGGAGATTTCATCTACACCCTGGGGACAGTCCTGCCTTCGCGTTCAACCAAGGTGACTTTAAACACCCTTTTGGCCCTAAGGATTTAAATATCCCCCCCCAAGCCGGGCTGCCCCGGGCACCCTGTCCTCCTCCTGCACTTCTTTCCCTCTAATCCTCTCCTCCATGCTCTTGGCATCACTGGCTCTGCCGGGATTTATCCCACGGACAAATTTGACCCCGGAGGGTGTCCCGCATCCGGGATGGACGGGATCCAGTAAGCGCTGGTACGGGATCGCTGCCCAGCAGCTCTGCACGCAGAGCCCAGCTGCAGGAGGGGAGATAAAACACCCCCTGTCCCACTGCAGAGAGAGATTAGTTGGGTAAAGGGGTTGATGTTTTTTTTTTTTTTTGAAGCAGATCCCTGAATCCCTGCTGTGCCCAGGGAACTTGATTTTTCCCTGCAGGGAAGGCAGCAGAGGACTGACCAGCTCATCGCACCTGTGATCTGACACAAGGCGAACTGGAGCAGGGTGGGAAGGAGGAGGAGAAGGTCCTGCAGACCCCCATCGCCCTTCCCAGGCAACAAGGCGACGGCCACTTAATTTGATTTTCCGCTAATTTTCGAGTAAAACGATGCCGGCAGAGACTCGTGCGAAGGAGCCAGGCTCTGCTCTGCGCCAGGCTTCAGTCCACAGAGCAATTTACCGCAGTAATGAGCCCCTGCTAATTTCCCTCTTTCTTAGCAGAACTAATTAGCTGGGGTCCGGCACTACTATTTCAGCTCAGCGGCTCTCGGATGGAGCTGGCTTGGCTCCACGGCCAATTTTTTGAAACATTGGGGTGAATTTTTATTTCCCAGTGCTGCATGAAACGCCTTTAAATTATGACACATCCCTCCCCCAGTGTTAGGGAGGGCTGGATTTTGGGGTTGCCATATGGAAAAGGACAACACAAACCCTTCAAACCCCTCAGTTTAGGGCTGGGTTTACGAACTGACCGCAGAGCCCCGGCACGGAGGGGAACAAAATGAGGGATGGGGGTAATTAATGGAGTTTTTGAGCTCTGATTCAGACACGGAGTATCCTTGGAGGCTTTACTGAGTTGGATGGGGCATCTATTGCTGCCGGGAATGGGGCAGGAACCATCCCTGGGGAAAAAAAAAACAACCAAGCATCTCCTGGTTTTGCTGCTGGGGAAGATCCTGCAAAAGTTTGTGGCTCATCCCCCTCCTCAGGAGAGAAATTTGCTGTGGGGGAATAATCAGGAGGGGAGACACTGGTAGTTTGTGGGTGATTAAAAAAAACTAGGAGAGAATAATTCAAACCTTTAAGAGGATGACAAGGGTCTGGCAAAAGCTGCCTCTGCTTTCGAGTCCTCCATGCGGGAACTGCAGAGAAATGGAAAACAGACCAAAATATGCTGAAATAACCCAGTGGCTCAGAGCGAGCCCAGGGTTTCTGCTGCCCCACGGCACCAAAGGAGCCCCGAGCTCAGGAGCAGCTCCGTCTGAGACCCCTACGCGAGACGTTTGCTCTTAAAAGGAGAAGTTGAAGCGTGTCCTAGGCAAGGGGGGGACAGGATGAGCCCCGACATCTAAACCCACAAATCACACATGATGATCAGCCTGAACCACTGGCCACTGACTCCTATGGGCTGCTTCCACCTCCGTGCCTCAGTTTCCCCAGAGCTGGCGATTTCCTACACAGCCAAGCAGGAGCCCTGTGGGAAAAGATGCCCAGGAGGAAGATCCCAAATGGGATTCCTGATGCTGGGACAGAGGCGTCCATCACCGCTGACCCCCACAGCAGGCAGAGAAGCATTCTCAGCCAGACCCCTTTAATCCCCCCCCCCCAAGTTTGCATCCTTCATTCTCATTTTTCCACCCCTATGTTTTTATATTAAAAAAAAAAAATCAGATTAACAGAGAGCCCAGTACATACAGTACACGCCATGAGACGGATGAAACCTTTCTGATACCCGGCCATACAGTCGAAAATTAATCAGCTATGGATTAACCAGGTCAGGATGTAATTTAGTAACAAGGGAGGGCAAGTCCCTGCTAGGGGGGAACCGACCTGGTCCTGCACCGGGTGCCCCATAAAAGCTGCCGCAGAACGACGCAGGTAGCAGGAAAAGCCAGATGGGGTGAAATGAGCTCTGCAGGCTGCTTGCCCAAGGGGGCTAGTGATAGCCTGGGTCCGGGCCAGGCTGCAGCTGAGCCCTCCTCATCTTCCCTGTGCTCGGAATCGGGTTTTTAGCCTGATTCAGGGAAAGATTTAAATAGGTTTTCGCCTCCGAGGGTGCTGTGGTTGCTTTAGGGGATGCTGAATGGGCTTTTTGGAGGTTGGCGATCCGCTCTCTGCGAAGAAATTGCCGCTGCAAAGTGTTCGACGTGCTTTAGGAAGTGGCCAGGGGATGGAGAGACAGATGCAAAGCGCCTGTAAAGTGCCAGAAATTGCGGGTGCATGGAGTGACCTCTTTCCCCTCCAGCTTCCCGGCTCCGTCAGGGGGCCCGGATGGGGCCGGGGGGAGGCAGCCATCCTCCCCGCTCTCACCCTCCCTGCTTACCGTGGCTGAAACACGATAAAGACAATTCAATCCCAAATCGATGGGAAACTTCCCCAGTCTGTCTGAAAGCGCTGGGACAGAGGCAGAGCCCCCCTGACCCAGCATCCAGAGCTCAGTGCTGTAACCTCAGCCTGCTCCTAGGGACAAAGAAATGACTTTGTGTCCCGGCCCCTCCACCCCCCAAATCCGCACTGGCAGCAAACCCTGCTGGGAGGTTGTTGACAAGAGCCAAAAATGGATATATAGTATAAATGGAAAGCAATAGGAAGCCGCTAATCGGGTCAGACGGATACCTGCATTGATCCCGATTTTTGCAACAGCAGCAGCTAAGAACCTGGTGGCAGAGTTTGGGGTCCTGGTGTCACTCGGGGCTTGTGGCATCGTGTGCTGAGCCAAAGGTGCTGCAGAGGTCGGGGCAGCTCTCCCCAGCACATCACAGCAGCCCGCGACCCCACGGTCCCAATCCAGGTGAGGACATAATTTGGACCCAGATGCAAAAAGTGATTATTACGTGAAGCAACTGGGATGATGCCAGTGGGACCCTCCAGCTCCCGGCTACCCACAGCACGCACCCAGCGATCAGGAGCGCGTCACCCTCCCTTTTCCTCCAAGGACAACCTAAACTTCCCCCTTGGTCACCACCACCCCAAAAACACCCAACAAAAAAGGAATGCAGCACCCAACTGCCCCAAACCCTCCTTCTCCCCCAACTTCACCCCGCTGCGAAGAAGAAGGGAGCAACAAACCCGATTTTTGCATCATCCTCATCCTCCCCCAGTGCGTGGGGATCCCGTTCCTCTTGCCTCCATCCTCCTCCTCCTCCTCCTTCAGCTCGGCTGGCCGCGGGCTGCCCGGCGGTGCTGCCCCTTTGCCTCCCGTGGGCGCATGGCCACGGCAGCGCCGGGATGCTCGTACCTCTGCCGCGCTGGGCGGAAAGGTGATGCCGGTACCCACGTGAGCCCGGTGGGACTCCTTGCCCTCATTCTCCTTGTGCCTGAAATGGGGTTGTTTTTTTTTTTGGCTCCCTCGTTGGGTCCTGCCCACCATCAGCAGCAGCATCCAGGATCCCAGCACACCACCTTCATGTCCTCAAACGTGTGCACGGCTTGCTTTCCAAGCGAGGGTAAGGAGGGAGCGGAGGAAGAGGAGGGGATGCTCAAATGTGGTCCTTTCTGTCCAGGGCTCCTCTCTGGGATGCTCTGCCACATTCAGCCAGGACGGTGATGATTTCACAGGGACCCCAGGTTTGTTTGCAGCCACTTGAAGGAAGGAAGGAGAAGCCAGAGATTCGGGACCCTCAGTTGCTCCCACCGGCATGGCTGCACGCTGAGGTTCCAGCCAGGTGGAGGCATCCAGGGCTCCTCTGACCAGGCATCCCCTTGGCTGGGCACTTCCTTGGCTGCTGCTAACACCTGGGCCTGTCTTCATCCCGGGAAAATCCTTCATTCCTGGGAGCTTAATTGCCACTATCCACAGAGGGGAGCTCCCAAACTGCCAAAGCTTTGGGAGCAGGAACTGCACCTCTGGGGGGTTTTTCCATCCTGTTTTGAATATCGCTGCGGCCAGGGGTGCCCGTTTCTCCCCGAACCTCTGCAGGGGGGTCACACCTTGCCTGTACAACATTGGGTCCTGGCCATACCCTGGACACGGCCAGGAGCAGCCCCAGCCAGGTGCCGAGCAGAGGTTGATGGATGCGGCCATAAGCCCTCAGTTGGTCCAAAGAGCCATCGGGGCTCTGAGCATCACCCATTGCCTCCAGCAAAGGCAGATGAGCTGCTGTTTGAAGCCCCTGCATGCTTTGCCAGCAGGATTTGATGAAACCACAGCTATTTCCCTTTCCATTTCTTCCCCCAGACCCGGCAGAGGGCACTGCCTTCCTTCCCTGCCCCAAAACTTCACAAGAAAAGGCAAAAATGAGAGCATCACCCTGCAAAGAGACCCAGCACACAGGAATGGGGTGAGTACCATGCAGGGCTTCTCCCGACTGACCTCCAAATCCGCCCCCAGCCCTCACCTGCATCCCAAATCCTCCTGCCAGCAGCTTGGGATGCTGAGCCTTTCCCTCAAGCTTTGTTCCAGCCTGTGTAATTGGGGCAGGTTTCCACGCTGCGCCATTGAACTGGGAAAGGAAAATAGCGAGCCCAGCCTGCGCTGAGCCCTTCCAGCAGCTTCCCGGCAGTGGGGTGTGCAAAGTCAGGGTCTCCCAAGGGTGCTGCTCAAAAAAAAACCCCAACCAAACACCCAAGGAAATAAAAAAAAGAATTAAAACAACCATATTCTCACATCCTGAAAAATCATTCCTTGAACATCGTACCCCCAGCTGTGGGGAAAAGGAGATCTCAAAGCTCAGAGTGCACAAAAAGCTGCCCCTTGGGGTCATCTACCCCTGACAGCCCCAGGCTCCTCCTGCAGTTGGAGCTGATTTTGCCTTGGAGCAATTTTCCCGATCTCCTTCCTGTCACCTTTGAAAATGGATATGGCTGATCCCGGAGGCACCACTCCGGAATGGGGTGCCCTGGTCCCCCCTCCTTGTCCAGGGCAGCACTTAAGTGACCACGGCAAAGCTGTGTTTTTCCCAGCTGCATGCCATGAGCTGAATCTCATCTTGGGATGCAACGGAGAGTCATTCATGGGGGCACAGACGCACGATCTCAGCTGAAAAAGCCGCAGTTTTAAGCCACTTTGGGGCTGTGAGAGATGCAAAGGGAACAGCTCAGCTGAGGAAGCCAGATTGTATTGCTCTGGGAATCAGCAATACAAACATTTTTTTTCCCCATTAAAAACTAGACTTTGTTGGGTCAAGGCTTTGCTTGTATGTAAATCTCTACAATTTCTCCAGGGATTGCCTCCCCCCGTGAGACCGGGCAGCTCATCACACATCAAACACGAAATAACCCTGAAGGTGCTCATGGAGTAACTCTGGGGTGATGCTTGCTTGAACCCGAACCCAATACTAACCCGGGAAAGTATCTATGTCCTCTTCCGAGTCCTTTCACCCAACCTTCACCCCCAGTGCCTGGTTTTCCATGGGCTTTTGCATTAGGAAGCGCTTTCGTATGGAGGCATTCCTTATTGCGAGAGCCGCAGTGAGCACTGAGCCAGCGCCAGGACCAGCTCCGTCTGCGCTCCTGCACCAACCCCCAAGACCAGGGAAGACGACCTAAACCAGACTCTGTGAAAATCACATTATTCTTCACCACTAAATGCAAACTGTACTGAATCCTCTGGAACTAGAAGCAGTTTTGGCCCAACTTTCCCATTAACCATCCCCATGCCCTGCACTGCGTCACTGGGATAAGCCCTGGGCAGCTTTGTACAGTGGGGATTCCCACGCTCGCTCCCCCGGGATCACCTAAAACATCCCTATTATTTGCAGGCAAGACCAAGCCAACCCAAAAAGAACCCATTAACTCTTATTATTGCAGCCTGCGCCTGCTGTCGGCTGCTTCTGCATCCCCATTTAATTCATCCCGACGGAGCGGATGCTCCCGTCGCTGTTTCAGGATTTAAGTGACTACTTGGCAGCCATAGATTTCAGCCTGTCAGAAATACTGAGGAATTATTTCACCCCAGGTCCTCACGCTTTAATTTGAGCCGGCTGAAGGCAACTAGTATTTCCTCGCCTGTGTTTCAATGTCTTCGACGTTTCTTGCGTGTGCTCCAATAAAGCAGATTGCAACGGCTGATGATTTTCTAATGGAAGACTTGCAAAGCATTCAAGCCCATTAAAAAGATCACAGCCAAGAGTAACTACTTTATTTAAGTCTTGGAAGAGAAACAAAGGCTGTAAATGCTCAAAGCACAGAGCGCATCTGTCTGGGTTCAGGCACAAACCCAAGAGCATCCAAAAACCCTGTATCAGCACAACTTGGTATAAAACCATGAGCCAAGCACCATTTTAGCTGGAGATAAATGGAAACCTTTGCAACTAGGTGATTCTTCCATGTCTTAGCGATAATAAAGTAAAATAAAAGAAGTGGCTTAATATAAGTGGGAACTTTCCATGGGTGTTGGGCTCAGTTACTTTTATATTGTATCGTTGATGCTGTAACAGACTTTTATAAGCACAGTAAATAAAATGAAAACCAGTCACTCACCTGCAGCCCTGATCAGCCAACCTAAATTCCAGCCCTTCCTCAAGCAAGTAGCGTATCTTGGGTGGTTACGGACGTGGCTGGTGCCTGCGCCTCTCTGACAGGCCAGTAAGGATTAGAAAGAGTTTGTCTCAGGAAAGACTCAGATTCAGAAACCCTACACCCTCGTGAAACCCTACCTCGCCTTGCTGTCCTTGGCTTTAAAGGAAACACGGGGAAGAGACGCGGTGCTGCAAGCAGGGCTATGGCGCATCTTCACACGTGGGGGTAGCAACTGCCCTGAACAACCCCAAACTTTTCGGCAACCAGCCCCAAAAGAGGGGTTGCACCCCCAAGAGCTCAACTCCTGAGCTGAACGCCCAAGTGGGAGCAGATTTGTCCCCATCATTGCTCCATGGGCAACGTACCCATGGGGCGTGGGATTCCCTTTGACATTAAGAGCTTCCCACCTGGCACCAAGACCTGTTTTAAGAAGCAACATTCACGTTTTAAGAGTAAAAGGCACCAAAGAGTTCAGCAGCTCTCACCTGCCCAGATGTGGGCTGTAGTCCAGTCTCTTGGTCCCACCAAGGCATGTTTTTGCCTCAACAGGAGCTGTGTGGCTTCAGGCTTAGGTCCTTGCCTCACCATTCTTCCTTGTACAATGCCTAAGGGACACAAGACCAATACTTTGGGGACCATCTGACTTGTGGCCCTTCCATGCCCCGAGGAGACTCTGGGAGCCTTTCCAGGGGTTTGCCAGGAGGCACTGAGCATCCCACACTTTGGGCAAACTCACAAAAACAGCCCGGCATCCAGCTCTCAGCAGCAGCACCAGGCAATGCCAGGGAAGAGGTGACATAACCCAAGGTCACAGAAGGGTCTTCCCATTAGCAAAGACCTACCTTTTTCCCTGAGTCACCAAGAACCAGCTGCAGGAGACTTCAGCTGCTCTGATGGGTCTTTCCAAGCTTACGGTATGGTCATCTTTATCCCAAGAACACATGGGACGGGTTAAATCCATCTATCTTCTTCTTAGTGGGAAGGATAGGAAGAAGGTTGGAGGCTGCAGGGTGACCGTGAGTTCATTGACCAGGATGGATGCTTCTTCTCCACCTCTCCTTGCTACATTGAGCTGACTTCCATCTTGGTATCAGGTACCACATCTGATCCTGCAGTAACGATGAACAGCGGGTAGTAGAAGGAAAAGTCCATGGCTTGCCCAAGTCATTGGCCATTCTGCTTTCACTCAACTCACAAGGAAGCCCCAAAGACTTACCTCATCCTTCAAGCCCCACCTAAAGCCATGCATGCCCAGTATCTCTAGGAGATGGTACTACCTCATGGGTATTTCCCAGAGGTTACTGTTACACTGCAGTAATGGGGAATCTCATTAATTACTCCTTCAGCTGAATGGTGGTAACGAAGGCACAAGACATATCAAGAATCATGTTAGCATGGCAAGTGGCACAGGAACACCCGGGAAGGGTGATGCTCCACAGAAAGGCCTGAAGTTGTTACAAGGACGTTGGGAGACTTGATACAAAAGGCCAGCTAATGAATAGCTAATGAACAAATAAATTATGCACCCACTGGGGTGGATTGTGTTTCTTCCTCCTCGCTGCACCCTGCCATCTCCACCACCTCCTTTCTGCCTGGTTTCTATCCCACTTGGTTCTTTCTTCTCCTTTAATTTCCTGCTTTGTGGAACTTTGGTGTGGTTTACTCATCAATCAAAGCTTCAAAGCCGTAGTGCTGTATCCAGGGTCTTGGCTGCCCACATCCATCCAGAGCAGGACAGGGAACCACTGGTCATCCCAAGCCCTGTCCAAAGAGGGTTGGACACCTCCCCCATCACACCAGGGCTGCCCCTGCTCACATCGATGCCCTGGAAACACTGAACCTGAAAGAAAAGCTCCAGGTAGCAAAACAAAAGCTTCTCAGGATGGCTTTCTCCAGGCCATTATTTGCAGGATGCGACCTGCCCTGCTTGCCATCTGCCCGGCCCCAGCAGGAGCACCCGAGCTGCCGATGGTGCAGGCAGCCAAGCGGCAGCAGCTCCGCGCCGGCCACGCTCCAGCAGGTCCCTGGCAGACAGAGAGGGAAGGGGAAGGTTGGCCAACAACTTGTGTGCAGAAAAAGGAGGGGTTGCTCCATGCACGCAGGAGCTGGGGTCCTCAGTACCCCAAAAAGCCACAGCAGGAGAAGGGAAAGCTGAGACTAAGTTAGTAAGAGGAGGTTTGGGGGATCTCCCTGTTCTCTGCATCACTCGGCCACTGGCCTCAGGCCTGCAAAGCCCAGGGAAGGCATGGATCTGCAGTGTCAGTGCATCCCCATCTGGGATAGCATGGCAGCAGGCTCGAGTGACCACTTGGGTCGCAGGCAAGACGGGACAGCCACTATCCGTTCAACAGGGGCAGCAATTTCCCCTCTCGCCTTCCCAAGCTCCTTTTCCTGTCTGGTTTTTGGGCAGCACATTGGTACCACCTGACGCTGCAGCCGGCAGGGTCCTTCCCATCAGATGCTCCCTCTAAACGCTGTTCCTGAGCCCACATGCAACAGTTTTAGAGGAAACCAAAGTCTGTTGGAGCTTTGTTCAGCGTCTTGGAGCCCACCACGCCATGCCTGTGCTTTGGGGCTGGCTCCTGTCAGCAAGAGGAGCACACAGAAGAAGGGATGCTCGGACGGGTTAACCCTCCGCTATTGCTTTGAGTTGGGGACGTCAGGCAGGTCTGCACTACAACCCCATCACCAACGCACAGAGGAGGTGAAGAGCATTTAGGGCAGAGCCAGGAGCAGCATCCCATTCCCTGGACCAGCTCTTTCGCCGGAGGACGATGGTCCCACCACGGGTGTCCCTGTGCCCCAAGGCCCCATTTCCCCAGCGCTCCCCCCTTTCTCTAATCTTTGGTGATCACTTTCTCTGCCCACTCTGATTTCACGGGCTGTGCTATGCTATCCCTCGTGCTGGGGTGGTGTTGGGCAATCTGATCCCCCACCCCCTCATCGAGCTGTCTATAAACACTCTCACTAATCGCCCCGGACCCCACGTTGACCCCGATGAATTTCCGCCCTGTGGGTCTTCATTGCCCAATTCGATGCTGTCCCATCAACGAGCAGGCTCCTGTTCCAGGCCTGGCACCTTCTCGGAGGGTTTGCATAACCCAACCCACGTCACAGCAGCTCCTGGTCACCAAAATCAGGCTATTCTGTATCAGTAATAAGAAACTCTCACCACCACCTCTGACCAGAGCACATATCTGCTCACACCATTGCCTCCTCCCTGGGGAGAGCAGCATCTCACCCCAACAACCACGAAGGGTGACATCAAAGCATCCATCTCCAGCCCTAATTTAACCCCCACAACAGCTTCCTTCAAGAAGGGGCTGTTTCTTGTCTGTTTTCTATAAGCCAAAGGCTAGAAATCATAGAATGGTTTGGGTTGGAAGGGACCTTTAATGGTCATCTAGTCCAACCACCCTGCAATGAGCAGGGACATCTTCAACCAGATCAGGTTGCTCAGAGCCCCATCCAAATTGACCTGGAATGGTTCCAGGGATGGGGCATCCACCACCTCTCTGGGCAACCTGGGCCAGTGTTTCATCACCCTCAAAATGTCATCCTTGTATCTAGTCTAAATCTCCCCCCTTCCAGTTTAAAACCCTTCCCCCTCGTCCCATGGCTCCCCTCCCTGCTCCAGAGTCTCTCCCCAGCTTTCCTGGAGCCCCTTGAGGGACTGGAAGGGGCTGGAAGGTCTCCCTGGAGCCTTCTCTTCTCCAGGCTGACCCCCCCCAGCTCTCTCAGCCTGTCCCCCCAGCAGAGGGGCTCCAGCCCCCCCAGCATCTCCGGGGCCTCCTCTGGCCCCGCTCCAACAGCTCCGTCTCCTTCTGCTGTTGGTGCCCCAGCGCTGGGGGCAGCACTGCAGGGGGGGCTCACCCAGCGGAGCAGAGGGGCAGAATCCATCCCCTTGCATCAGCAAAGGGAGGAGGAGATGCGCTCTCTCACCTTGCCTCTGCCCCTGGACCGGTGCAGGGATGTAGATGTGGCTGTCTCACATTTTGGGGTGAGCGGTGAGACAAAGGAGAGGGAAATGGCTTCTTTTCAGACAGTCAGGGAAGAAAAGAGACACAGATGGAAAATAAAAGGCTGCAGCAGGGAAGAGAGGGTGGTAATACCCCTCCTCTGGTGCCTCCACAATCTAGGGAAGGAAAGGTGGAGGAGCAAGGGAGAAGGCCTGAGATTTGGACCTCTGCTGGGTCCTTTCCTCTCCCTGCACACGATGGGGGCAGCCAGGAGGAAGGCGAGGAGGTGACTCTGGTGCCCTGGTTGTAGCCAGCCCCCTGGGAAGGGAAGGCTCCCTCCCTTGTGGCGCAGGAGACGAGCATAAGGCAACATCCATCCCGAGCGGATATTCCTGCTTTACAGAGTCACAAGGCCAAGCACAGCGTCACTTCACTGCCCCAAAACCCTGCCCAAGGAGAGATTATAGATGGGGAAACTGAGGCACAGAGGACGCAAGATGGTTGAGCTGTCAAAATATCCCTTCACAGCGGGTGAGGGAGGTGCAGGTCTGCTCCCTCTGTTACTCCTTCAGTCCACGGGCAGCAGCTTGAGGGAGCAGCTCTGCCTCTTCGGCTTACTCCGGCTGAGCCTCCAAATCAAGTCCCTGCAGCAGTTAAAGCCTGGGAATGTCAGAAAGTACTTGCTGGTGTCTCCAAAGCAGCAGTTTCTGTCTGCTCTGTGGTTACCGGGTCTTGCTGGCTAAGGGTGCCTCTGAAAAAACGCCCAAGAAAATTAAAGTCACTGTCAGTAATCTTAAATTCACCTCGCAGGGGAATCTGTGCCCCTCCCAGAGAAGCTTTAGTGGACCGTAAAACCAAAAAAAAAAAAAAAAGATCAAAATATCTTCTACCAGGAATGAAATCCAACAGTGCCCCTGTCTGGGGGCTGGAAATATAGCAGCTTAGTCCAAGACGCTGTATTTTTACAGCATGCCATAGCGTTTGTTTAAATCTCAGCAGGATGGGGGACAACCCCAGCGTAGCATCCCCGGGGCTCCCCAGGACCTGATGGCTGCATCCAGACCCCTCTCCCTCGCTGCCCAAAACCAGGGCTGGGACGCTGATGGAGTCAGACCCCCAGGTCCCGTCATCGGCAGCGGGGAGGGATGGCACACGGCAAATTTACCCCCCAAAAAAAGGGTCCTGCAGGTCTCTTGCAAGTGGCTGCAGTATAACAATGCAAGTGGCTGCAGTATAACAGCTCCAGCCAGGAGAGGACAGTGGTGCCTATGTTTTATTTCGGGATGCGCTATCTATGGGCACACAAGCACCAAGGGGGATTTTAAGGGCTCTAGATCCCCTTTTCACTATTAAAATCACCCATTTCACCACACACAGCAAGATACGATGGGGGCCAAGGCTACTCCCAGTGACCGTAACCCACCCAGCTGTGGACGTGAATGAAACCACTGGGCTAAGGGATGCTTAATGGGACACTGGCCACAGCAGGTCCCAGCTCCGACGGCCTCTGGGGCTGCTGGGGGGAGCAGGGGTGCACTGCCATGAAGGCTGAGCCTGGGGACAAAAAGAACTGGTCTTTTGGGGGACAACTTTCACCTTAACTGAAATAGATACTTAGTGGGCTGGTTAGAAAAGTGTAGAGGAAGCTGCTTCAGCTGGTGCCATTGCAGGGAAGGAGATAAAACGTATATATATATTCCTCTACCTGCACGTACATAGAAAGAAAAAAAGAGAATGCAAACACATATATATCAACGTGGATACAGGAACGGGTATTCGAGCTGTTTCCTCTACCTCAACATACCCTCCTAACCCCAGGTGAGGTTATCTGACCCCAAAGGTGAGACCTTCTCACCACAGAGGAAATTTCTGGCTTGTAATTAAAAAGCTGAGGATCTGGGGTGAAAGTAGAGCTGGAAACCCACCAGGTCCCACTCACGCACCAGGCTCCTGCTGATGCTCCTGGTTCCGAGGAGGAAAGCAAGGGTTGAAGTCCAGGGAGGGACCTTTCTCCTACCAAAAGCCACCAGATTTAGGGATCTAGGATCAAGCAAGTCCAAGGGATTTAGGCACCAGCTCTCAGGAGCTGCAGTAAGAGGTTGGTTCACAGCTGTTTCGTATTCTGGACCTCAAGTCGATATACATTCCTCTAAAAATTGTTCACCCCTGGAATGAAAAGCCAGGCTAGTCCCATGACAAGTGTTTTCTCAGCCCCGTCCCCTTGGGCAGGGGGGAGAGGGGACTCTTGGTGGTGGGTACCAATGTTTGCATCGGCCAAGATGCTGCAGGCACTGCGAGGCTCCCATTTCCCCCCCTCCCAGCCCCCTCGGTTTGCTCACCTCCTGCAAAACCCCTCACTTTTCTGCTGGTTTAGAGCTCAAATGGGCTCATGACGGAGCTGGGGAAAAGGCAGGCACTTCTCTCAGTGACAACCAAGCATCAGATCATAAAACTTCACTCCTGTAACGCTGGCAGAGATGCTGGATGCAAAGGGCAATGTTATGGTTTGAGATCAGTCTTGGGGGAGATGAGGCTTTCCAGGGTTCTCCCTAAATGCCATTTTCTTTCCCCAAGCTCGGCTCTTGCCATCCAAAACCAGGTTTCCAGAGAACTCCCAAATCTTGGCAAGTCAATGTGATGACCTGTCCCATCCGTCACCCCCCTCCACCGCTGTGCACACCCGGGCAGAAGTGATGGGAAAAGACCTGACAGATGGGAGCCCTTCGCCCCCCCTCCACCCATCCTCTCCCTTTTTCACCCCCTCAATGTGATGTTTAAAATGCTGCTGTGGATCCTCAGCTGGCGTAAACCCACCTCAAGGCAAATGGTGTTCCTGGAAGTTAAAGGGGTACAAATGCCTTCTGCAAAATTTACCCTCTTTGGGGTAAAAAGGGGAAAAAATCCACCCACTCAGCACCTTCACAGTCCCTTGGGCAGGGAGAGGTTATGCTTCGACCTGCTCAAACACTGAAATATTCACCTGGAGCTTTCAGACACAGATATATTCATCAGCCCAATGGCCATTACACCCCATAGCCTTCCTGGGGTGAAATATTAAAAATA
>VXBO01010959.1:214323-240067 GCA_013400135.1 Rhinoptilus africanus | reverse complement strand
AAAAAAAAAAAAAGATGAGGTGTTTGCTCCTAACTCCAGGTGGCTCCTGGGGGGGCTGATTTCTCATTGTTGCCCAAAAAAAGTCCTCTCCATCTCTCCCCACCCCCAGCCCTGCTCCTGCCAGCTCAGCAGGCAGCTCCGCACCCCCTTCACAGGCTCCACCAGTGCGTGCCCTGAAACAAATCAGCAAAATTCCCTGGTATAAAACAAAACAACCCACAGGAACCCACCTCTCCTCAGCCTTTCCATGAACAAGCCCTCTTCCCCCTCCCTGGATCACGCAGGGGAGGACGATGCAGACAGGAGCTGCCAGAAAACTGTCACAACATCCCCGACGCTGCTGCGTGTGAAATACGGATCCACACCTTCAAACAGTCACATCTTGGGTTTTATTGCTGCCTAATGATCTAAACACAACCCATGCTCCTGTCTGAGCTCTGCCTGGCCTCACTCACCTGCTTTAACCCAAGGGCAGAGCATACCTGGCTATTCCAGCAGGACCAGCAGCCCCAGGGAAGGTCCCAAACTGGTTTGTCGTTGCAAAGGTCCTTTTCTAACCTCAGGCAGGTGGAGCTACTCACCAGATTATCAGCTTCATCCCTCAGGTGCCCCACTGACCCCCAGCTTTGGAAGGCTGCGTCTCCCCTGCTGATGCTAACGGGCAGGTTTTCCTGCTGCTCAGGACCAGATGTACTGGTTGGGCTGAAAATCTGGGTGAAAAAAACCCCAGGAATTGGGCAAGGAATAGGAAGGCAAAGGAGCTTGGTGGTGAGCAGCACCCTGTTTGACCCCAATTCCAGTGCTGGTTGCCGTATCCTCCCTCCTCTTTCCCTACTGCTGAGGCTGAGCAGGAGAAATGAAGGTGCTGGACCATCGCTGGAAGTTGCTGGACCACAGCAGATGGTTGGTCCATCTTCTCTGCCCCACAAATCACAGCAGGAACAAATTCATACAGAAACAGGAAGGGCTCTGTGGCACAGACCCCAAGGCACACATCCCTGGAGATGTGATGTGGGAAAGGTCTGGAGACTCTGTCCCCATCCCCATCCTCTTCCACGGGCAGCTGATGCTGGTGACTCTGTGAGGATCCTGGGGCAGATGAGCCTCTGTTTGCACCCATAAAACTGCAAGATGCGCTGCCCCCCCCGGAAAGCTGAACCATGGGGAGCCTCCAGAAGCAGTTCCCAAGTGGGAAGTGGCTCCCTGGACTGTCCCCTCTCCAGCACTGTTTTTCTTTGCTGGGATTAGGGAGAAATGTTCCTTTTAATCCAGACATTACCTGCTCCGATGGCAGCCCGTGACCCGGCTCAGCCTTGCAACCTGCCACTGCCCCCCCCCGCCCCCAACCCCCAGCCCTGGAGGGCTTCTTGGAAAAGACTTTTGAGAAAATATTAAAGTTATCCCCCAGCGAACCCCGGGTCTGAAAAAGCTGAAAGCCCGAGGAGAGGCTGAAATTTGGGCAGCCAGAGGCTGGCTTTTGATATGGGGGTGTTTGAATTGGGGAGGACCCTTGAAATCCCACATCAAACTGGAACTGGCCCTGGTTTGGACACAGGGACAGGGACAGCCCTCGGTCAGCTGCCTGGGCACCCTCCATCCTCGCTGGCGATGAGAAGGACAAAATAAGGAATATCTTTTTTGGGGCCAGCAATGACTAATTCTCCTCCGAGAGCAAGGAAATAATTACGGGTCTTTCCCAGGGAAGGGATCGCCCTTAATTACGAGGCTGGGTAAACCCTCTGTGTAACCTTCTGAATTTCTCTCCTCCTCCGACGAGCTCCTCACGCCTCATTTCTCCATCCACTAAGTAGGAACGATCCCTCTCTCCCACCTCACCGGTATGACGCTGCCCTCGCTGGGATATCTCCATGGGATTAATTATGCAGAATCATTTAACACTTTCTTTTTTGATTATGGCTGAATAACCCCGAAGCCCCAGTGATGGTACGTGCCCACTCACCTGCAAACAAGGAAACGCAGCTTTTCCCATCTGCAAAAATCCAGGGCATCCTCCGTTTGCAGGCTGATGATGCTGAGTTCGTGCATGCAACCGGCGCTGCTCCACAAAAGCACCCAGGTTTTGGGGTGCAGGCACCCAAATTCTCCCTTCTCTAGCCTTTAATTTCCCCTGGAGGGTAAAACAAGGAAGCAGTCTCCCAGGAAAAGCTAAAAAAATTCCCATGTTGCCATCATTTGCAAACCTAAACCCCAGAGCTTTGTATGGTGGCTGTTTTGGGCATGGGGAAACTGAGGCAGGGAGGGAATGTTCTGCCAGAGCATGTGTTCAGCAGGGCCGTGGGAGCTGAGCTCAAGAGCAAGAGGGTAAATATCCCCCACCCCCCACCCCAACCATGGAGGCGAGGGGCCAAATCCCCACCTGGGGTAAAAATGGGGTATCCCCAAGCAAGTCAGCGATGGCTTGTGAGAGGAGTTTTTAGGCTGAATAGTGGGAAAGTGCCCCTTAGGAAAGGCCTCTGGAGCTTGGCAGGGGTCCAGGCAGGTGGCAGAGACCGGCTTCTCGGCCGCTCTGGTGGCGCTGTGGGGCCCGATCCTGCTCCGAGCTGTGACACAAACTGCCCTTTGGCTGCCTGGTCCCCTCTTACCGCTCTGCGAAGGATTCACAGCCCCCGGGAGGAGGCAGGAGCTATAAAACCCTTTTTTGATTTTGCTCGCACCCTGGCTGGTGAAGGGAACGGTGCTGGAAATCACACAGCCTCCCTCCACTCCTCCCGCTGCAGGCAAAGCAAATGCAACCACCTGGAAAGGTGGATCCGCGGTGGGAATCAGCGGAGATGAGGGGCTGGGATGTCCCGCTCGTTGCAAACCAGTGCGGTGCCGCAGCCAGGGTGGTGAGACTGGTGCCATCCTCCCTCCTGCTGCACTGGGCCATCAGCAGGGCTGGGCTGTAGGGCCAGGCTCAGCCATCGCAGGCAGGATGCTCCCAGGTTCTTCTCTACAGCCTTACTGGTGAGACTGGTCCAGAAACACTCGGGTTTATTTGGATGGAAACAAGATACCACCGGTTGGAGAACAAGATTGGATCCAAGGGAGAGGAGACACAAGTTTGTGGGTTGGGTTTTTTGTCCAATGTGTTTCTCCTCCACTCCTCCCCTCCAAAAACTGACTCTGATTTACATCACCCGCTCCCCTTTAGATCCCAACTGGTATCAAAATCCATCCGCAGGCTGGTGGGAGTCAGTCCTGACAGGGAGAAGCTGCCAGGGACAGAAAAGCAAAGAGGATTTTCCATCCTCCTTTTGCAGTTGAGGTTTTGAACACTTATTTTTGCCTCCAGCGTGTGATGGAAGCCCTTGAGTCCCCAGAAAAAGTGTCTTGCTGGGGGTTGAGTTCTGCTTTCTTTGAGCATCCTTGGGGTAAATTCCTTGGGGATGAGCAGGAGTATGGAGGGATTTGCAGCATATTCCCCAGTCGCTGGAAACCACTTGCCTGCACAGTGTTACCTTGGGGAAATCACTGCCCTTCCATCCAACCAGGCTGGGCTACGAGACCCCCCTGGTGCCAGGGATGCCCGAAGTGATGGCAGTGGGGCACAGACCCTACTGAAATCTCCCCTTTGCTCAGGCACAGGGACACACAGGCGTGGGGACAAGCCTGGAGGACAGAAGTTACACCCATACACGGGGCCATGCAGGTCTCACAGCATCTCCTGCGCTCGGAGACCTCTGATGTGGGCAGCATCCTCCCGATGCACCAGCCCTGTGTGACTCAGAGAGGCGTGCGAGGAGGAAAAAAATACATCATGCATCAGTGCCAGGTTCATCTCACCATGCTCCATATGTGCCCGCTCGGTTGCCCCTTGGCCACCCCGAGACCCTCCCTCCATCCCCACTTTCTCCATCACTTTATCCACCACAGCCCATCCCTCCGCCGGAGGAATCCTCCCTGCTAAATACAACGGCCCCTGCCAAGATAAAAGCGAAGCCATGAATAATTCATGTTTCAATCTTTTTTACCACCATCTGCTGTAAATATTTAAATAGCACCAAGATGTCGAGAGCTGAACTTCGGGAGGACGAACCTGAGTGGAGCCTCTAGCCTGGGGGCCAGCCCCATGGAGGAGAGGCGAGCCGGGGACGGCACATGGGGACCGGGATGGGACATTTCTTTGGCTGTGTGTGTGCTGGGGCAGGAACAAGGGGGAAAAAAATGATTTATATCTCAAT
Organism: Rhinoptilus africanus; assembly: GCA_013400135.1. Taxonomy (NCBI): domain Eukaryota; kingdom Metazoa; phylum Chordata; class Aves; order Charadriiformes; family Glareolidae; genus Rhinoptilus; species Rhinoptilus africanus. The sequence goes on along the minus strand of VXBO01010959.1, from coordinate 235,883 downwards.
AAGGAGCAAATGTCCAAGCCTTTCTGACCTTCCGAAAAATGGGCAGTTCAGAAAGGGATGCATTTCCACTGTAGGAAAACGGTGAACATTTAATTGAAAGGAGTATCCAAATAACACAGTTCAACTTCCAGCATTCTCCTTCTCTTTCCTCCGCTGCCTTCCCCTGGCTCAAAACCTCAGAGAAATTTCACCCGAATTTATGATTGCCGCAAAACTGATCAGCAAATCCCCTCGGCTCTGACCCGCAGCTCCCTGCGCTCTGCTCTCCACCTGGAAAACAAGAAAACAACGTCTGACGTCAAAATAAGGTGCAGCCCTGTGCTGTCTCCCAGCTCCTGGTGCAGCATCCAGCCAGGACATGAGGGGCAGCTACTGAGGATATTTACCTAATCCCAATGGATTTGGAACATCTGTGGGCTCAGTGCAGGAACCAGAGATCCCCTCGAGGGACAAACCCCATCCCAATACTGAATTTATTTTATTTTTATTTGCAGCACACAGAACAGCATGCTCCTGGGAAGCCGCCTCGTGCCTGAGCATCTCCTCCTGCTTCAGCATCATTTCAGTATTTTCCATCCCTTCCCATGGGTAGTAGTTGGAGAAATTATTATGACCATGTCCACAGAGACATGCTGCTCCTGGGTCCTCTGCTGACCTGTCCCTTGCCGGTCACCTCATCCCGCCCGTGTGCCCCGAGCCAGCGTCTCCCCAAGGCTCTGCTTGGAATCTCCTTTGGGGATGCACTCAGCTGCTGAAACTCTGGGCATTTTCTTCCTGGAGATTTAAGTGGTTTTCACCAGGATTGGGGGTTTTTCCAGCTTTGCAAAGGCGGTTTGAAATGCGCCAGGTGCCCTTTGCGCTTGCATTTCGCCCTGCACCAGCCTGCGCGTATGAGGACACAGAATCAAAGAGTCATAGGACGGTTCAGGTTGGAAGGGACCTTAGAGATCGTCCAGTTCCAACCCCCAGCCCCATGCTTGTGGTGCTGTCAGTCCTTCTCTCGGTGACAGTCTGGTTGCAAATCCCTTCATCACCCTCCAGTGAAAAGGCAAAAAAAAAAAATAATCCAGGAGGGGTTTTGTCGTTGGCTCCAGCCCTTGCTCCACAGCCTGGTGTGATGTCCCAGCCACTGAGTTGTCACCCACAGAGGGGGGACCAGCCAGCTCCATCTCCCGTTCGTGCCATGGCTTAGGTCTACAGCTCCATCACCACAGCGGCTTTGGAGCCATCCTTTGGTGAAAAACAGGTCCAAAGTACCTCCACAGAGCCTGACCCTATAATCCTTCTTTTAAAGACAATTTCTGGGCTGCAAAGAACTTTCCCTCCTCTGGAGGCTGTTTGTGGGGTTGGTTTTACTTCCTAGAATTTGTGTAAAAGAAGATTTTGGGACGCCAAAAAAATTTGCAGGTTGAACATTTGAATGATTGTTGCTCCTACGCTAAGCATTTCGTTCAGATTTAACCTTTTAAAAGCATTTTCACAACCCACTTAACATTGGAAACAAAAGAGGCTTTGTGTTCCCGATGGGATGCTTTGAAAACTTCAAATCTTTTTCCTCATCCACATTCCCAAGCCAAGATATCAATCAAAACAATGTTTCCCACAACAACAACAAAAGGTGTTCAGTCCATGAGTCATCATTTTTCTGAAAAAAAAAAAAACCCAAAACCCAAACATTTTCCCATCTCCCTGCTCAGGAATGGCTCTAATTTCTGCACCAGCCCCTGGGGCCAAAGCAGTTGTGGTGGGTCCTGGTCAGATGTGGGGGTTTTCTGGGTGTAGGTGCAGGTTCAGGTTATCTGGGCAGGGTTTACTCCTTCCTCTGAGGTTGACGGCAAGACCTACAACCTTTTTGGCATCGCGGGCTTTGCCCGGTTGGTTTGTTCCACCCATCCCCAGAGATTTTGGCACCTGCAAAGGGGAAGGAGAACGTGCAGATGAACTGAGCACCAATGTGCAGATGAGCCGGGGATGGTTTTCCAGCTCTTGGTTGCTCTTCCCACCTCTGGAAATGAAGAGTGAAGGAAATGTCCATGCACTGAGGAGATTTTACCAATATATGGATTGAAGGACCCCACAGGAGGGGATGTCACCCCATTTCAGCACAGGGACTGTATCAAGTGCAGAAGAGCTCAAAGGCAGCTCAGATACTCACTCCATGGGGCTTTGGCCACTGGATGAGCTCAAACTGTCCCCAGAGCCCCAGAGATGGTGCTGGGCATGGGGACATCAGCCATGGGGCTTCATACCACTCCATGAGAGGTGGCAGCAGGATGGAGCCTGCTGGGTGCTGTCACCGGGGGTGGCCCAGGTGGCTTCAGAAAAACAGAAAAAGAGAGAGAAAGGGGGCAAAAAAAAACCCAAAAAACAAAAAACACCTAGATGAAACCCTTGGCTGATCAATTTTCCGCAGAAGGACGCTGGAAGGCTGGCGGGTTCGCTCTGTACTAAGTGGTTTATAGATTTCCTCTAAATAGGAAGATGCAGCTGCCGGTGTACAACACGGAGGAGGGCACAAACCTGGCGTGGGGGGACAGGGGTGGGGACTGCTGGCTTGGTCCTTCCCTCTGTTCTCTCCAGCAAGCACATTTAGCAGCAAGTGAGGGGTTAATGGGGGGAGTCACCCCAGTACATGCTCCTTCCCACCCTGTGCATAACCACAGGCAGTGGTTCGTTGCAGAGGGGTGGGGTTTTTAAAGCACCCACAGGTCACCAAGCCCCTCTTTTTTTGAGGGTTTGTGCTAAAGGGACTTGCCAAAGGCCTCGTAGGAAGGAGAAAAGAGGCAGAGCATCCTTCCCTGCGATGCACGGGGCCAGGCAGGCTTGTGGGAATGATCCCACCATAATGTACCCCCGACCTTGGCCAAGTCCCTCAGTTAGGACCCCAGAGTGGGTGCAACCACCCCACTAGCATGTCCTCTTCATCCCACCCCAGAGATCTGCACACACCACATGGGGACCCCATGGGTAAGTGGGTGAGCAAGGATAAAACCAGCCCTATGTCTAAGAAAGGTGGGAAAACAGGTGAAGGAGAGATTTTTCCAATGCTTAAACACCTCCACCTCATCCCAAGGTGAATTGCACTCTGGTACCATCTAGAAGAGTTTGGAGAAGTTTCCATTTAAGCCAACAAACGGTTGGGGGTGAGAGGCCTGGAGTCGGAGGGAAGTGACTAATCAATCCACTCATCATTTATTTATAAAAACGGCAGATGCGAGCGTGAGCTGAACCGCTGAAGACAGCAGCCGGCTACAATCACTGCAGGAGGATTTTGGAGGAAAAATGGACAACCGAGGCAATAGCTTTCAGAGGAAGGTCTTATCTGGAGGGTCCGATCAATAGGGAGAAGAACCATATGAGACTTCTTGTCTCTCCCAAGGCCACTGAAAATCATCCCATCTTTCTCAATGCTTTTATGAACTGCGCAGGAAGTCACTAAAAAGGAGTGGCTTTGCTCCAGGGTGGAAACATCAGCAGGACATGCTGAGAAGGATGTTCTTCACTCCTGAGTCACTTGGGTTCAGCTCGATCTCCCTGAGGATGCCTCATCAGGTCCCTTGTAGTGTCTTTTGCTCCTCTGTTGGGCATTGAAATCCTCTTGTAGACAAAACTGGTGGAGAGGACACATCTGCTTGGCTTGGGAATGTGTAGCCATGAGGCAGTTCCCATGGCATGGCCTTCACCCAGTATTAAAAGAGAAAGGATTAGGAGATACCCTGCGACAGAACATCTTGTAGCTCCTATTGCTATGGACACACATGCAAAATATTCACCTCCAGGTAGTGTCTGGGCTCTCCCATGGGGCCAGAAGTGATGAGCCTCCCTGTTACCATGGGACTTGGGCACCTACATCTTCACCGTCAACCCCCCTGCGGCAAAATTTCACTATTGATGAAGCCAGAGAAGCAGGACCAGGATCTGTAGGCATTTTAAGGTCCATTAACTGGTAACGTAAGGCCTAAGCCTCATCAGGCATAAAACTGGAGTAAATCCAGGGACATGTGCAGGGTTAGGGCACTGGAGCGGTGGCAGAGTGGTGCTTGGACCCTGGCAGCACTGGGAGCTGAAGGCACTCTGAAAAGTGCAGTTGGGGATGAACCAGCTCAGTAGCACAGAGGATACAGCACTGAGCTGCCACGAAGCCATGTCAACCCCTACGTTACCATGGGACCTTGGTGCTCTTCTGGGTTCCTCTTGCAGCTCCAGAAACCACTGCTAGGAACAGTGATGACTCGAGGATACAAGATGACTTATGTTTTTCATGAGGAAAGACAGCACCTACAGGAACCTGAAGCCCCATTGACTCATCTCCTGGTGTCTCACACATGTGGAGGCATCCCCAGGAGGACTTCATGGGGCCTTGTTGCCAAGAGAACCGTCATGGTCAGCAGAAAGAAGCCCTCCTCCACATCAGTCATCTGGCTTAATTTAGACATCTGCCTTCAGGCCAGAAGAGAAATGCCTTAAAGAACCCGTTTCTCTGCGTTCATGGTGAACAGAGTCAAGGAAACAAGCTCAGATGGGCCATAGATGCTCACTGTCGGTGCAAGGGATGCCACTCAGCAGAGCCACATAAGGTCCCTACTGTCCCCAAAACCCCTTCTTCCATGCCATCACCAAGGCTCGTGGCACCTGCAGCTTTGTACTGGCTGGTCACTCAACCCATCTTCACTTGGCAAGAGCTTGCCTTGGGAAACCATCCGGCCAAGGCATGAGCGGGCATCATGCCACCGCAGCAGACGGCAGGAGCATGGGCAGCCGGGAAAGCACATCCCCAGCATGCCAAAGGCACGCGGCCCAGAAAAGAGCATCCAGAGGGGTCTTCTCTCTTCTCTGTAGGCATGAAAATCACCAACTGAGAGATCTGGGGGCACATCCTTATGGCTTCACTGTGAAAATATGGATCTAGGCATGGAGCCGGTGATGGGAAGCAGTCGTGCGAACCCCACATCTCAGCACTGCTCTGCCTGGACGCGTATCAAAGCCATCCCATCCCACGCAGCTCCTCACAGTTAGGTCTTAATGAGAGTCTTTCAGGCATCGGTTCCCTGGAAATCCGAGCGGCATCCCTTGCACCAGCAGTGGGCATCTGAGCTTGTTTCCCTGACTCCTTTCACCACGAGTGCAGAAAAAATGGGTTCTTTTAAGGCATGCCTCTTCTAGCCCCAAGGCAAATGGCTAAATTAAGCTGGATGAATCATGTGGAGGAGTTTCTCTCCGCTGGCCGAAACGGGGCTCCCAACACTGAGACAGAAAGGAGAGGTCCTCCTGGGGATACCTCCATAGGCATGAGACATCCCCCAGGGGACCAGCCCATGGGGAGCCCGGCTCTAGGGCTCTTTGCTCCCAAAGAGCCCCACCGCGGTGACAAATCCTCAGCTCCTGGCCACAGGGTCAGGCCCTGGGGACGGCACAGGGTGAGAGGGTCATCTCCACCCGTAGGGAGGTGGGTAGCAGGATGAGGACAGGGATCGATAGGACAGTTATCTTCCTGTGCATCAGCAGCCTCTCGGAAAATATTTAATACACTAAAACACATTCCCCCCCATTTTCTATTTATGGCAAATAAATGTCTAATCCTTGAGCCGCGACGTTGCGGCGTTGTGCTGAGCCGGCGGTTCTGCTGATGCTGGTGGGGAGAGAGAGGACGAGCTCGCAGGAGCTGCTGAGCAAACCCTCTCCCTCTCACAGAGCATCCCAGTACCATCCCATTTATCCTGCACAGCACCAAAACAATGCCTGTGCTGTGGTCAAGGATGCTTTTACTCCTCTTCCTGGAGCTCTCAGGGGCTGTTTTCTTTCAGTGACAACTCCCACCATGGCCAAGGTGCCACCATCCCACCTGGGAACCGCTTGAGCTAAACCCATGGGCTGTTTTCCCCTACAGCATCATCACTACGGCTGTACTAGGGCACGGAGGGGTCTGACACCAGTGCTCACTGGGATTTAATGGCTGTATTTGCACATCCGTACGTAGCAAAGTGCATCTGCGCACATGTCCCATGGTGGTGGGCTGGTCTGGGTGCACTCACACTGGGGTACCCCCTGTCCACCAACGCAGAAGAGATTTTCCAACACTAAAGAAGACAAAGAGCAAAGGCAACCAAAACCCCGAGTCCCGCCTGTGGCGGGGGGTTATGTGCAGTGGGGACCCCCTGGGCCAAGGACGAGCTTGGTGCAAACCCCCCGCAGACAGTCAGCGATACCCGTGCGCTGTGACGGCAAACTCTGTCTCCTTCCAACGCGCTGGATGTCAGCAGCACCCAGGAGCATTCGTGATGGGTTCAGCGTGCACCCAGGGGCCCCAAAAATGAGGCCCAGGTCCCAGCTGCCTCTGAGCTGGGCTTTTGCTGTTTTCAAAGCAGTGTTTCCACCGAGGCAGTGCCTGAGGCCAGCTCGCCTTCAGCCGATCCTCCCTGCCCGTGGATGCTGCGGGCAGCGTGAAGGCAAGGACAGACCTTCCCAGAGGATGCTGCTCTGGAGGACGCGAAGATGGAGCTACTGCTGCTTCAGGGACGGTCCCAGGCGCCTGCAGCCTGAGCTCGCACCCGCACCCGCAGGGCTATCTATGATGGAGGGCAGCTAATGTTACCTGCCTGGCCCCCAGCCAGCGCGGGGACGAAGCCCGGAGGGGAATTTGTACCGCAGAGCCGTGCCAGGGAGCTCTTGCAATGCCCTTTCTCTCTGTCCTTGCACAGCCTGCGCCGAGCAAAACCCTGCGGGGCAGCAGACCGAAACTGTGGGGGTGTCCCAGGCACCTCGCACCCATTTGTGCTCACACAAATGTGCAAATGGCCAAAAACCTCCGAGATTTTAGCATCAGCCCGCTGCATTTATTGCAGGTGGGATGGGAATGTCGTGGGAGGGGGGTCGTGGGGGAGGAGGTTTTTCATGGGAAGGGGTGTCCCCCCAGCTCTGCGCTGGTTTGTCAGGACCACATCTCCAGCACAGGGAGACTTTAAGAAGCTGAATAATAAATAAAAAGCCATTAGGGCGGCTGGGAGCTGAGCAGAGGAGGCCCTTGCCCTGCAACCAGCAAAGCTGCAGCGAGAGCTTCTGCGTAAGACCATCGCCCGTGCTCCTCCGCTCAAATCGCTGCAGACGGTCGAGACATCTGAATCTCTTCTTTCCCAAAGCACTTTAGAGCTACTAATGAAAAGCACTGTGTAAGAGCCACCTAACGTCATCATCAGAATAATAATAGCTACTATCGATGCCTGCCTGCTTCTTGCCAGCCTTTTTGGATGCCACAACCTTTTTTGTTAGCGCATGTCTGTCTGTCTTCATGGAATTATGCCCTGCTATACCAAATGCTCCGCTGTCTTTTTATACCCTTAAGGGTTTCAGGGCATTACAGTAACCCAAAACCTTTAAAAAACCTTTGTGACTGAAGCGCTTTGGGCTGCCTGGCTGGGAGACGTTACACAAGCGCAGAGCACTTCTGCTTATTTGATGGAGGTCCTTCAGGGTTAAATTCTCCTTCTGCCTTTTAAAGAGTGGAAATAACCAGCATGTGAATGCTTGAGAGCAGGGATGGGACTAGTCTGGAAGTAGAAGACGTTGCAACCATCTGGACCCCCTCGTGCAGTTGCTGGAGGGAGGCCAACAGCCAAGGGGAGCCTCATCCCTCCAGCCCTCGGAGGTGCCAGTCTCTCCATTGAGCGCAGATGGAGCCCCAGGTACCCCAGCAGCCCGGGCTGCTTGGTTTGAGACAGCTGAAGCTGGAGAAACAGCTTCCAGCCCCACTTCTTTCCCCTGGGGCTACCCAGCCTCTCACATAGGGATAAAACACGAAGTTTGGAGCAAAGCCTCTTCCACCCTGCAGCGCTAGCAGGGGGCAGAGAGTGGACACAGCAAAATAGGAAGGCAAGCACCATGGTCCTTCTTCCCTCTGCCCTTTCTCCCTTCCCAGCCTGGTTTTGGGCTCCCCAGGACCCATCTCAAAGATCTGACACAACCTCAGGGACCTGGGATCTCCCTCACCTTCCTCTCCAGAGGCCACAGTGGGGTGATGCTCTTTCAGGGTGGGATTCAGTTGCCTGTAGGCATCTCCTTGGGGACGAGAGGAATTGGGCACTCAGAGATCAGCAAACACCTTCGTTTGCTCAGATGGGACTCACCCAGGCCAGTCCCCATGACATCCATGGGGGGCCCAGGCCATCAGTGGGACCTCACCATGGCCACGTCATCTCCCAGCTCCTCTCCAGGGGTGACCGGGGAGTTTAGTTGGTCCATCCAACTGATCCTTTTGTAAACTCGGACAACACGGGGCTGTATCTGCTGTTGCCTCCTTCTACAACTCGGTAAATTTATTATCCCCGGAGTCCACGCTGGTGAGCTGCGAGATAAAAATGCTATTTCTGCCCAGGATTGCTGCAACTGCCTCCGAGCAGTCGCAACCATTTCCTAGTTATTAAGGCTCAACTTGAAGAACTGTGTTCCTTCGGCAGAGATTTGCCTTTAATTAGCCAAGGATAAAAGGACAGTGGAAGACAACCCTGCGCCTAAGCGGAAAAGGCTACGCTCTCAAACGATGCGCCGTCGGCGGTTTTTTTTTGCGAGGCAGGGAGCAGGTGCCTGGCAGAATAGATTTGTTCTGCTTCCCTTGCCTGCCCCCCACCCTCACCTCTTGACGGGTTAAAAAAAAAACCATGTCCTTGGGGCCGGATCCTGGCCGGTGCCGGCAGAGCGGAGAAGCGGTGGCAGGAGGGAGGTTGCAGCGGATACGGGGGCAGCTGGTGGATCGCACCCGGCTGATCTCCGTGTGGATGCGAGAAGCAGGATGACCTTGGCATCTCCAGCTCCTCGAACCCCGGCGCTGCTCTTGCCGGGAGTTGATTTTTGGCTGCGTTAAAGCAGCAGTGAAACAACCTCCCTGGGTCCTTGCCAGCCCTGGGGTTTCTCTGCCCGATCCCCTTGGGTCCCTACAAGCTCAGCAAACCACCCTTCCATCTTCCAAAGTCTCATCCTTGGAGCATCATGCCGTTCAGGCTTGGATCAATGCCCCCATCTCCTGTGCCCCCCGGGGGATGTGAGCAAGATTTGCCCCAACAACAGCAAGGGAGAGAGAGCAGGAGAGGGGCAAACCTTCTGCTGAGCCTTTGGGAAACCTCCCAGGCACCCCGGGCCCAGTTTCTCCCCTTATTTTTAAGGATAAAAAGCTGAGGTGGTCTCACCACGGCTCTTTCTGCATCTCCCCAGCACAGAGAGAGGCACAAGTGATGTCCAAGCAGGATCTCAGCACGCCAGGATGAGAAAGGCAGCCTGGTGCCTGCCTTCCCCGTGAAACGGGGGTAACATCGGAGCAAGAAGCCTAAATATAGGGGTAACTCTAAATACCGGGGCAGAGCTGGTTTTAACCCTTACATCACACCTCATTATTCTGTCTGCCCTAATGCTTCGTAGATCCAGGGCTTCAGCAGACTCAATTCTGCACGTGTAAAAGCAGAGATTTATGTTTCTTTAATACACCCAGATACTGCTCTCGTTTGCCTAAAGCTCCCCTCCTCCTGCCCCGCACACCGTGCCGGGGTGCGGATGAGAGCACGGCTCCCAGGAATAGGTTTTTCAACACCCAGCAAAAACGCAAAGGAGGGAGAAGAAGGAGTAAGAGCAAGTGGGAAGGAGAAAGAGGGACCTGGCCTGATTTCCAGAGCTGCAGGATAAATGTGCATCTCGGCGAGAGCTGTGCGAGCGCCGAACCTTTGCCTAGAGGTTACCTAAAGATAGGCTGCGGGGGCCCCACTTCACACCCCCACCCTTGCAATATATATATTTTTTTTTTTTCCACACTTAGATGCTTGGTTAAGGCTACTCTGAATCCACGGCGCTGCAGCAGCGATGGTTTGACTCTGCATCGGCTCCCACCCAAGGCCCCGCCGCCCCGGGTATCCGCAGAGCATCACTAGGAGGGTGGCAGCATCCCAAATGTGGGATCATTTTCCCATCCCCACCCTCAGCATCTCACTTAATGGCCTCTTCCCATCTCCGGGACGGGAGATGCTTTCAGGATCCAAGCACCCACTTTGCCAAATGGATGCGGACTCACTAACAGGCAGCCAGGAGGGCTAAAAATTTCCTGCTTGTCCCTGGGGCACACACGATGGGCTGTGATGGGGTCAGAGCATCCTGAGCTTTCCAGGACCGCTAACAGAGGTAGTGCTTTCTTGGCACCTGACTCTTTTCCTTCCTCGATGTAAATGAGTGGGATTTGAGAGCTTGAGCCTCCCAGCACAGAGAGGAGCTTTTGCAAAGGCGTACGGCGTGGTCCTCCCCGCGCTGGAAAGCATCACTGTGACACCTTGGAGGTCTTTAATTTCTGAGCCAGAGCAGATCCATGATGGGGTTTTGTGGGGTTTTGCCTGGCAGAGAGGCAACACTCGGCAAAGAAAGTGGAGGAAAGTAGGTCATTTAGCACCGGCATAACTGGCTAGGCTGGGGGATCAGTGGGAGCTGCCAATGGCGGGGCCAAAAGGGCTGCCCGAGCACCGGGAGGTCTCCGTGTTGGACGGTGTAATTCTTCCATCCCTCTCCTGGTCTCTTTGAAGGGTGGAAAAGCACAAGCAGCTCGGCTGGCAGGAGGATGCAACACCCCTGACGGCATCTCCCGCATCCTCCAAGCGCCGCCGGGATGGTGCAGCACGCTGACAGACCGGCAATTTAAAATAATTACTGTCTCTGCCTCGCAGCCTCCTCCTGCCATCTCTTCGGAGAGCCTGTGCAGAGCAGGCTCTGTTCTGCGAACTCCTTGTACCACTTTGTGTTTAGATATTTATGAGCCCACAGGCCTACGGGACACGGATAAGGGAAGGGTTTGCATCTGTCGAAGATGCTTCTCCTGGGCACGGAAACGGGGCTGAGGAACACAAACCATCCCAGTTTGGGGAATTTTTTCTGCTCAGCTTTATAGCAAATACTGTGACATTTTGCTCAGGATGTGTTGCTCGTAAATACTAATGTTACTTTTTGTGCACTCAAATGGTTTTCCATACTTAAATGTTCAGAGCTGGCTGCTCTTAAATACCTCCTTCTCCTGGTAACAGCATCAATCCACGGGTTCAGCCACCCATTTAAGCATTTTTGCTGTCCCAATATTGCGCTGAGCTTTGCAATTTGCTGGCTTCTTGGAGACAGCTTAGCAAGCTGTGTTACAGATGGGGAAACTTAGGCAGGGAATGGGACATGACGTCCCCTGTGTCACACAGGGGCCTTGTTGGCACAAGTGACACTCCAAGCCAAGGACCCGGACTTTGGGTCAATGTCAGGAGCTCCTCCATGACCAGCATGAGGGGATTTGGGGTGGTTGAAATGAAGGTTTAGCACTGCTGTGCTAGCCCTTGGGTTACAAGGTGTTGCCACTTCACAGAGTCAGGCAGGACCATCCCGTGCCATGGGAGAGGAAGGATCTCTTCCCCCAGAGTCAGGTAGGACCATCCCCTGCCATGGAAGAGGAAGGATCTCTTCCCTCAGAGTCAGGCAGGACCATCCCGTGCCATGAGAGAGGAAGGATCTCTTCTCCATCCCCAGAGCACAGAGTGGGCGCGCTGCCTCGGCTCTACCCTGCAAGAAGGGAAGCCCAGAGCAGCAGCGTTGCCTGTGAAAGCCACCAAGCAAATGACCAAACCTCAAAACACCAAGCGCCCCCAATGCCTTCCCTGCCCTGTGCTGCCCCAAGACACGCTCGTAGGAAAGAAGACCAGACAGCAGGAGAAAATACTGCTACAGTCGCTCCCCAGGGATGGAGCAAATCATTCCTCTGCAAGAGGAGCCAAAGTCATCCTGGGGAATCCATCTCCATTCCCAGCTGGACATCCTACTAGGAGACATCTTTGGGGACATGAGATTTGTAATCCCACAGAGGACAACCTACTAGCACAATCCTTCCCTGTCTGCTTCTCCCTCTTCCAAGGGGGATTGCCAGCTTAAAAAAAACACCCGTTGGGTGCCCATGACTTTTCCTGAGAGCAACTTCATCCCCCAGCACCACCCATTCCCCATTACCTTCATGGATGTGGCTGATATCCCAGTCACTAGAGTTGGAAATGATGGGGAATATGGGCTTGACCCCATCTCCAGCCCCTTCTCCTCCACCTGTGTGGCTGCTGGAGCTTCTTTGGGACAAACCCCATGGGTGAGCCCACACGCACCATTCAGCATGTCCATCCTCACCAGTGCCCACCACCGAGACCCATCACCTCCTCCCAGGGGGTTTGCCCCTCCAGCAGCCCCCGCAGACCGGCTGATGGTGGATGACAAACTGTTGCTTCTACAGTTCAGGCTGTTTCTTTCTTTTCTCACAGGAGGTTTAGACGCACAGAAAAAAATACCCCGCCTACCAAAACCACAGGTTCTTGTCTTTTTCTTCCCCGCTCCCCACAGAACTGATATCAAAATAACTCCTCAATAATATACATATTTATTTTCTCTTAATTAGTGCCAATATTTACAAAAATTGTGATACTCTGTGAAGAATAAATTATATACACTCATGATAAACCAGACAGCAAATGCTCATTTGGAAGATGTATGTACACAGATCTGTATACCTATATACAACGGGCAGCCTTATTGACCCGGGTGCCCCTCAGCCCGTAGATCCACCTGACCCCCAGGACACCCCCGCGGCGTCAATAAGAGCTGTAACGTCTATACACACTGTGCAATTCGGATACAGCTGGTGTCTAAATTTTTGTCTAGCAAACGCATGGTTAAATGACTTGAAATTCCCACAAGTCCTCCTTTAACAGTTTATAGGCCTCTCTCCATTCCTGGTCCCATTTCTCCTGTAACCATGGAAACAAAAGGTTCAGCTCCAGCATCCTTAGGATGAGTCCTTCTTGGATTTCCTCTTCCTATCGATTCGCTCAAATTAGGCACCGCATGCAGGGTTGATCCAATACCCATTTTTTCCCCCCTTTGTGCTTCGGCATATGACATTGGAGGACAAGAGCGCAGTCTCAAGCAATGAGGGAGCAAATGGATAATTACAGTCTCAGAGGCAGCAGAAAAATTAAAAACCAAGCAAAAAAATTAAAACCAATTAAGACCAACCCCAAGCTCAGGACAGCCAGGTAGGGCTGGGGAGGGGATGTGGTCCCCATGAGGGTCCACATGCGGGGACCTTGCGTGGTTACGTGATGTCCACCATCTCCCACAAACCAAATTGTCCCTCCCAGAGGAAAAACACAGATAAGGAATTTCTCTCTCATCACATACAACTGGGCAGGGGGAATCTGGTCCCTGGGTGTAAACCAGCACTGTGCTCTCAGGGATGATTTACACCACCGGAGGCTGGTCCCTCTCCCCTGTGATGGGATGCGGCAGGATTGGAGCACCCGTTTCTGAGAAGGGGGGGGATGAAATTTGGGCAGCCAAATGCTATAACATCATGGGGAGAGCGAGGCCATGGTGTGCCGTTCACACGGGGCTGGGGAAGGGCAGTGATCTGGCAGGGAGCAGGACAGTGGCTGGTACATGGGGGGACCTTGTCCCCCCTCGGGGTTCCTGGTGGGACACAGCAGGTGGTCCTTGACGGGAAGGACCAAGGAATGTGCCAGCCATGGAAGAGACTGAATGCTGCCAGTGGTACGAGGAGGGAGCCACAGTCTTTTTTTTGGGTGCAAACCAAAATGGTCTGGGGTTGACTCCTCCTCTCCTCATCCCTCAGCCCCTTTCGCCCTAGCAGCACACTGCCCAGCTCCCACCGACAGAAGAAACCCCTGGGACCCCTCCATGGACCTTGAGATAAACCCACCCCAGCTCCAAAACTGGGAGATGCTTCTTGCCACCACCCTGGGACCAAAATCCAGCATGATTTGAGGGACTTGAAATCCAGCCATTACAAAACAAAACCCCGAAACGCCAGCCGGTGCGGCATGGCGCTTGCGCCTCAAACAAATCCCTTCAACTTCTCCTTGGCTTTGCCTGCACAGTCACAGAAATGGTGGTGATGGGCCCAAGCTGGGGACTCGGGATCCAGAGCAGAGATGCTACACAGCTGCTGGTTTGCAGAGAGATGCAGAGCTGGATGCTGCCAGCCCCTTGGGATGCTCCCAATTACAAGGCCGGATCCAGATCTCCTTCGCTTGGGCCCATCCCTAAGTGTATTGCAAGCTCTGGAAAAGCTACAAGACTTTGGCAGCAATTTCAAGGGCTGACCCAGGAATTATCCGATAACAAAGCAAGGCCCTTCCTGAAATACTTCCTCCCCCTCTGTCTTTTTTCTCTCCTTCTGTGTATTTATGCACAAATATGCCCATATTTACACACCCACATGCTGCACTCTCATAACACCAATCTAGAGATCCTTTTCTTCGTATAGCTCTGGATTCAAATCTGGAGGACTTTGACACAAAACATCGCTGCAGAGATTAGTTTTCCTGATAAAACACATCGCCCCATACAGATAATTTTTTCCTAGCAGCCTTAATCACTTAGTGGCATCCAGCTGGTGTACGAGCTTCACCCCATCGCCCTTAACAGAGATTTTGGAAGATATTAAAGAGCTGATGGGTTGCTCACAGGTTCAGGCATGTGGTTGAGTGTTAGAAGACAACCCGCGCTGCAATCACCACTTTCCATCACTCCAAAAACCATGGCACAAAGGATTAAACTACAATATAAATGTTGTCTCCTTTGGGTGCCAACCCAGGAGCACCTTCTCACACCAGAGAGCTTCAGTCCTCCACCCCAGCCCTGGAGAACAGCAAACATCTCCATGGGAGGAGGAGAGGCAACCACACCACCTACGTTTGGTGGCCCAATGCATCTAACGTCGATGGTGGGACTCTTCCCCCTCCCCGATCCCTAATTTAGCATCCTCAGCCTGAGGCACTTTGCAGCTCATTTTTGCACACTTTCAGAGTCAAGGGGAGTTTGGGACGCTCAGCATCTCTGCAGAAACGGGCCCAGAGTCTCTCAAACCAAATTCCTCAAGAAAAAAAAAAAAAAAAAAAGAAAAAGGGGAAAAAAAAAATCACAGTCTCCTCCTGAAAAACTGGTTCAAGATCACATCAGTGAGTCAGAAGCAAAGCTAGAAATAGCACTAGAGCTCCGACCTGCAGGCACAAATCCCATTAAAAGCTATAGGGGAACCGTTTCTCTGTGCGCGGGAGAAACCTGGACCCTTCTGCTTTGTGCAGCCTGACAGATCGCTTCCAGTCTCAGCCCCCACAGACCTCTTTTGTCCTGAACCAAACATCCCAGTGCTTATCCGGGTGCACTCCCTATTTCCCGAACATGGTGTCGAGGGCAGTAGAGATGCTCTCCCACCAGGGCTTGTTTTTCCCAGGAATATCTTCCTGGGTGAGCACAAGAGGTGCAGGATCCATCCTAAGGAAAGGACCGGTCATGCTGGTCCTGCCATGGGGACAGACATCAGCTCACACCGGTGACAACAGGAGGAACGTGGCCTCTTGCTCTTGGGCACCATTCATCCCTGTGATGTGGCTCCAGAGGTTCCTAAGACAGCCAGAACCCCACAGCTTGGAGCGTGAGTTTGGATGTGTCTGATCCTGCTCACAGACCCGCTCTCCCCTTGTTCCTGGCCTCAGAAAGCCCAGGGGGACACTGTGCCCAAAACAGCACCTCTTTCAAAAAAACCACAATCCCTACGGACCCACAACAGCGCTCATGCTTCCAAGATGCACCCAGCACTTTGGCGGATACTCAGCCCAAATCATTGGAAGCCCACAGGCATAAAACAAAGTCTCGCTGAGAGCCAGCATCCTCCCCAAAAACCTGCAGATTTGCCCTCGGAGCTTTCCTACCCACCAGGGATGGGACCACCCGCTGGTTGGAGCACCCATAGGTGGGTGGGCAGCATCCCAGCGCATCGGGCATCTTCCCCGTGGAAGCTCACATCCCTGTGGACCCACCATAAGCCTGGTCAATGGAAGCTGGCCCACCACCCTGGGAATCATGCTCAAGCTGGTGGCTCACTCCATCCCAGCCCATAGGATGAGTTTCAGAGGCATTTATTGCTTTTGGTTGCGTTGCTTCTTTTTTGTGTGTGTTTAAGGTGTTAAGAGGTTTCGGGGTCTCCCATTGCAGAGCTGCAGCCACAGAGAGGGAGGAGAGGGCTCCTAATATAACAAGATGTAATTAAAGACAGGCCAGGGGGTCCCATGCTGCATGGTGCTGAGCACCTTTGAGACCCAACACATCGATGCTGCTGGTCCTCTGCACCCAGCAGAAGCCAGGGCTCTCGTGCACTAATCACGGACACTTGGTATTAATTACAGCCAGGCCTGAATCAATCAATCAATCAATCAAGTAAAAATGAGGAGTGATGCCACCTGCCTGAGTGGAATCACATCAGCGCAAGAGATGGAGCCGGCCCCAGAGCAGCATTTTGAACCATTGCTGTAGAATACGCTAGCACCGTTTATTTTATTGTTATTTGTAGGGTTTTCCTCTCTGAGCTCAGGAGGGGCTCGACTGACCTCCCTGGCACGCTCTGCAATGGGCTTCCCTCCTTGTGCCCACACTTCACAGTACAGCACTGACCGTGCCCCAGTTCAGCCCAAATTCACCCCAACTCAACAGGCTGCTAAACCCCATCCCACACCCCGGGGAGGTTTTGCTCGACCATGACCTCAGAAGAGGTTTGCATCCCTCTATTCCCCAGCTCGGCAGAAGAATGGGGCACCCATCCTTTGGGACTGGCAGCAATGGGGGGAAAATGCAAGGAAACCCCGATGGGGATGGGGAAAGCAGGCGAGATCCCCCTGGCCCGACAGCTCCCACCTATCCCCAGATAACGCCGGGGATGAAGAAGAAGCAGAGACAACCTCAGGGTCTCTGCAACTCAAATCACCGCTCCTAGAACCCTGGGAGGTGGCAAAGCCAAGGCTCAGAGGCGCCAGCTCGGATCCAGCCCACCCTCCGCACGTGCTCTCTCCACCTCAAAGGAATAAACCACCAGCCCTGAGGCTCTACGTGGTTGAAAAGGTGTTTTCCAGCCCAAAACACACCCTGCCCTGGTGATCCCATGGGCACGTTGGGGCAGGTCATCCTGCTCCAGCCCACGTCCCACCATCCCGGCACCCCTGAGCTGGGAAGTCCCTGATGCTCCAAGTGCTCATGTTTGCTGAGGATTCGGCCCTGTAGTCGCTCTCTAAATATCTATATACACACACACGATAATTGGACAGGAAACAGCTGAAAACTGCTGAACAAACAAGTCAGGAGAGCCAGTACCTGCTATTCCACCTGCTCCTCACGCCCTCCCTGATCCGCCGCGGGTTCTGCTCCTGACACCAAGATTAATGACTAATTACTCGCCCTATAATGAGCGCAGGTGTTTAACTTTCAGCTCACCTTCCCTCGCTTGCATTAGTCGGCTCTCGTGTCTGGATGCTCGGACACTCAGGCTTTGCCTTGTTATCTATCAAACTTGTGTCAGCACATGCCTTCCCCATCCAGTTTTTAAATATAATGGTGATTTTTTTAACTTCCATGAATCTCCTTCGAGCCACCGGAGAATCTATAAACACTATAAACATGGATACTGTATAGTCTACTAAGAAAATATATATTTGTGTGTGTATTAAATATTCAGATTCATGCAACAAATACCCATGCAGCTGTACTGTATTACTGGTTAGATTTCACTGCAGTATAAATATATTATAGGCCACAGCATAGTTGCTCCAGTTTTATATATAGATATAAAAAAAAGATGCTTTTTCCAACTCATTTTCAATGTGTCTTTGTGGAGGTGTCTTTGGTGATCCTGGAAATATTGGTGATGGAAGTGTCATCTAAATAAATAAATAAAATCCAAGCACTTGATTTATTTACTCGTCCCTCCCGATGCCTAGCATAGAAAATTTAAGACTTAATAAATAATGTGCCGTCATACTAATTATCCCTCCCCTGGGCCTCACACTGGCATACTGCAGTGGCTGAAACTATTGCAGCATGCAGCATTTTCAGTTATGAAACACGAGCCTGGGCGATGCGTTCGCACTTGGCATTCCCGGGGCGGAAACCTGAGCCTTCAAGCAATTCGGCCACACGACTGCATCTTCCCTTCATTAAGCTCTGCCTGACCTTTCCCAGCCTGGAAACTGGCTGTCACCCAGCTCCGCGGGACAGGGACTGGCCTTTCTGGTACCCCGGGATGGCCCGGAGCTGCCCCCCAACATCCCCATCCCATTGCTCAAAATGCTTGACCGCTCCAGATCTTTGGAAACTCACAAGCCTGGGATGGGAGAAGGGAAACAAAATGGTTTGGGTTTGTTTTGTGGTTGTTTGGGTTTTTTTTCTTGCAGGAACGCTTATTCGGTGTGGAAATCAAAGGTTAAAAGTCACTTACACAGCTATTGCTTCCCATGCAGAACCAAATATACACCGTAGAAAATACTGTTATTAACTACAATGCAGAGCAGCACTCAATATCTGCAATTGTTCCACTTCAGCTTTAAATACGTTACTAGATTTTAGCGACTAGACATCGGTTAGCATTTTGGTGATATTCACATAGTTTGTGTTAGCTAGGGTGCAATTGGCTGTCTTCAAGTTCTCCTCCCTAAAATCCTCATTGCTATTGTTTACGCCTTCCTGAATCTCCATATAATCAGACTTACTAATAGTAGAGGCACTTCTGCTTTTCTTTAGGTCAGGGGAAGAGGGGATCTTTGGGCAGCTGGTTACTTGCAAATATTGAGCCTGCTCCTCTCCCTCCGTCTCCCGGTGGTAGAAGTAATTGAAGTTAGACACTATGACGGGCACTGGTAAGGCAATCGTTAATACGCCAGCGATGGCACACAAGGAACCCACTATTTTCCCCCCGATGGTCGTGGGGACCATGTCTCCGTAGCCAACAGTCGTCATGGAAACCACGGCCCACCAGAAGGCATCGGGGATGCTCGGGAACTGGGATTCACTCTCGTCGGCCTCGGCAAAGTAGACGGCGCTGGAGAAGAGGATGACGCCGATGAAGAGGAAAAATATCAAGAGGCCCAGCTCCCGCATGCTGGCCTTGAGGGTCTGCCCCAGGATCTGCAGCCCCTTGGAGTGCCGGGAGAGCTTGAAGATCCTGAAGACCCGCACCAAGCGGATGACTCTAAGGATGGCCAAGGACATGGCTTGCTGGCCTTGCTGACCATCCTCCGGCTTCTCCGCCAGCTCTGTCCCTAAGGTGATGAAATAGGGAATGATGGCTACGATGTCTATAATGTTCATGATGTTGGTAAAAAACCCAGCCTTGCTGGGGCAGGCGAAAAACCTCACCAAGAACTCGAAGGAGAACCAGATGATGCAAAGTGTCTCCACGATGAAGAAGGGGTCTGTGAAAGAGGTGGACTGCTGGTATCCCATGCTGCTGTTGGAGTAGGGGGGATGGCTCAGCCCGCTGCCGTGCATGTCTTCGTTCTCATCCCGAAAAATGGGCAATGTTTCCAGGCAAAAGCTGACGATGGAGATTAAAATCACCATGACGGAGACAATAGCTATAATCCTAGCAGGGCCCGAGCTCTCGGGGTACTCGAAGAGCAACCACACTTGTCTCTGAAACTCGTTCTCAGGCAACGGCCTTTCCTCTTCTTTGATGTAGCCTTCATCCTCCCGAAACATCTCCATCGCTTCTTCCCCCAGTTCATAGAAACGAATCTCTTCCGAGAAGATATCTAAGGGCACGTTAACCGGCCTCCGCAACCTCCCACCAGACTGGTAATAGTACAAAATAGCATCGAAGCTGGGTCTGTTCCGGTCAAAGAAATACTCGTTCCGGAGTGGGTCGAAATATCTCATTCTCTTTTTAGGATCCCCCAGTAAGGTCTCTGGAAACTGGGCGAGGGTCTTGAGCTGCGTCTCAAAGCGCAGCCCTGAAATATTAATGACCACCCTCTCGCAGCATTCATGGTCGGTCTCAGGGTTATACGTGTCCTGCGGGTGACCGGGAAGAGCTGCAGCTTCATCTGCAGGATCTCCGGTAGCAACTGTCATATTGGGGTTTAAAAGAAATCCTTATGCTAAACTCTTCCCAGGGCCCGGTGGTGGGATCGGATTCAGGGCAGGGCTACTATCCTGCAGAAGGACAGGTACGTAGGTTTGGAAGTGTCTCATGAAAAGGCGAAGGGATGATTACAAAAAAAAAAAAAAAAAAGANTTTTTAAAAAAAAAAAAAGAGAGAGAAAATAAAAAAATCAAATTAAAAAAATAAAAAAAAAGGAAAGAAAATTGCCCCTGCTGAGAAAGAGAGAGATGAAGTAAAGTTGGGGGGAGGAGAGCAGCTCCCTTCACTACCGTGTCTATCCCCTTCCTCGAGGGGGTTCATTTGCCTTCTTTGGGACAGAGTTTAGAAACTCCCATCTAAACCCGTGAGGTGGAAGAGAGAAAACACCTGAGGAACCATCACCTATTCAGAACCAGGGTGGCACAACTGGCACTGGCAACCCACAACTTTCTTTTGGCTAAAAATTCAAAATTCCAACTAAAAAAAAAAGGGGGGAAGGGGGGGGAGAGGGGAAGGGAAGAGAAAGGAAAGTAGAAAAATAACCCCCTCCAGCCCTAAAGTGAGGAGGGGACCCCGCGGGGTGCCGGGGGGAGGCAGACCGGGCCGAGCTCATTTCCAGGCATGCAGCTAAGGGTTAACGTTTAACCGTGCAATGGCAGGCGATCTCCCCTCCTCTCCTCTCCGGGTTTTAAGCTGGACACCTTCCCCATCCTCTTGCCCTGGCCATCGAGCGGGGAGGCGACATGCTGCCCTCCCTGCCTTGCACCCAAACCGGGCGAGCGCTGCGGCTGCCGGAATCGGCAGCCGCCGATGGAAGCTGCCCCACGGACCACTGCAGTCCCCCTCCTCGACCGCTGGTGTCCCGGCTCCTGTCATTCTCTGCAAACCAGCATGGCACACAGAAAACAAATCACATTACCTGGAGAAGCCAAATCTTAGTGTCTCTTAGTAACACCGATTATCTGACCCTGGGGAAATCCTAGAGAGAAATACAGGCTTCCAAGATCCCCACAATTTCCTCTCTCTTCAAAGTTAAAAATAATGGTGAGTCATCGTAGAAAAAGGAGAAGGGACATAAAAGGGGTTAGATTCCCAGATGGTGGAAGTCAGGTCTTGTAATGGTTTGGACTGGAGAGAGAGAGAAAGAGAGACAGAGAGACAGAGAGACAGAGTCTTCTCGGTAGCTGTTGCAGATCCGCACTTCAGGGCAGACGAGCGTCTGTCTGATGCCTTCGGTCTGACGGTGAAAAGATGCTAAGCTCAGCAACCCCCGATGTCCCCAGTGTCCTCCGGAGGTGTGGCATCGCCTGGAAAAAAAAACCACCCAGAAGGTAGCGAGCTGCTTGGGGGGCTTCAAAGGAGCAGCTGCAACCCCCCGGCTCCTCCAAGCACCCGCTTTCCCCCCCCGTCCCCGCGAGCTGTGTGCCCGCTGCCCGGCCAACCTGCACTGCAACACGAGCGCAGGGCGAGAGCGCGCTAGCGGCGAGGCGGAAAAAACCAGAGCCCCATCTCCCTCCGCTCTCGCTCAACGCCCCGGCGTGCAGCAGGGCCGGGCTGCCCGTGGGAGACGGTGCCAGGCCGAAAGGAATGGGGGGCGGGG
>VXBO01010959.1:182246-208514 GCA_013400135.1 Rhinoptilus africanus | reverse complement strand
GGAGTCTCCGTCTCTGGAGACATCCCAAACCCGCCTGGAGGCGTTCCTGTGCCCCCTGCTCTGGGTGACCCTGCTCTGGCCGGGGGTGGGACTGGGTGATCTCCAGAGGGCCCTTCCCACCCTATGATTCTCTGATCTCCTGCAAAGGCAGGGGGACGTTGAGGGTTGGAGTGGATGCCAGCAGCCATGCCAGGAGGAAGATGCAAGCTGGACCAAAGCTTGACCATGGTGCTGAGCAGAGCGGGGACGGACGAGGCAGGGCGCTGAGTCCCCATCCCCACCTGAGCCACGGCTTTCCAGCCGAAGGGGTTGACATAACTGGGCCCTGTGTCATTTTAGGAGCTGTGAAAGCTGTAAGCGAGCTTTCCGGGACTGTGAGTCACCCTCCGGGGAAAGCATACGACCTCCCACCGCTGCCTACGTCAGAGGACCGAGCTCCCGGCCCCCAGCACCCCAGCACCCGCACCTCGGTGTGTGGTGACAAGAGGAGGGGATGCCGAGAGACGCCGGTGACCCTGGTGCGGTGGCACGGCATCTAAAAATGAAGGCAGACAGGGAACAAAGTGACACGGACCTGCAGAGCTGACTTCGCTCTGCCATAGCAGGTGCTGCTGGTGGATCCCAAAATATCGTGGTGAGATGGGTCAGGGCGGCTCCCCCTGTCTGGGGAGACGAGGGAGGTTCAGGGATTTGCCCAGGGTTGCGCAGGAAAGGAGGAGCAGATTGAGAAGCAATGCTGGGTTCTGCAGGACCTGGGATGGCCTCCTGGTCCCTGTGAGGATCTCCTGGTCTCTGGGAGGGTCTCCTGGTCCATGGGAGAATCTCCTGGTCCGTGGGAAGGCACATCACAACCAAAGGGAAACCAGCAAATATCACCCGTCTGCAAAGTTAAAGTTAAACACAATCTCCCCCTGTATTTCTCCAAGGTGGTTTTCATAATAAAACAGCTGATTATTTTAAAAATAACTCCTTTGGGTACAGCTCTGAATTCTTGTTTGGTCAAGATCGCTGAGTTGCAACGTCTTGGCCTCCAAAGATGCTCCAACAGCCTGAACAGCCCGTCTGGAGAGGAGCCGGGCACCGTTCATTGAAAATAAAAGTCATTTAGCTCAACTGAAACACAGTAAAGAACTTTAGTTCTTGAGGGCTTTGGAGCTCGCCGAGATGGCTGTGAATATTTCATGCCAGGTTGATGCTCGCTCCAGGAGAGCTAATGGACCCGCTGCCGAGCTGGCGCAGGGTGAGCATCGGTCCTGGGTGGGTGCCTCCCGCTTGGGCTGCTCCGGCCACTCCGGTTAAAAGGCTCTCAAAGCCGCTTTATTTCACTTGCACAAACAAAAAGGAGAGGACAAGCCAAATTAGCGAACGGAAAAGAAATCAATCGCCTCCTTCCAGCCAGGCACGAGTGCTTTCAGCTCTGGGAAAAAAGCTCGCTGGCTCACAAACCTGCGCGTCGCCCGTGGATAAAGTTCTCCTCATCCCTCCCCGGGGCTGGGCCTTTAAGGCATCAGCTGAGCCCTTGTGTCCCCTCAGGATGGCTGTGAGCCACCGCCTCCACGCCAAGGGGACCCAGCCATGCGCCTCCGTCCTTCTAGTCCCGCTCCAAAGGCACCAAGGAAATGGAGTCCCTTTGGGGCTCCAAAAGTGCCTTTACCTGAGACACCAACCAAACACCCGCTTTGCCCAGCCAGGGCGGCTAGTGTGACCCCGAGACAGAGGAGAGGTGACCCCGAGACAGAGGAGAGGTGATGAACATCTCATTGTCTGATGATTTGTTTTCCCCACCTCTGAGCCAGCCCATGCCCATCTGCGGGACGGAGCATCCCTCCTCCTCCAGCTCCAGGGTGGGTGATGCTCACCAACAAGCGGGGAAATAGGGCCAAAAGTTGAAACCTTCTGGTTGGTGAGTTTAGGGAGGAGAAAGCGAAGGGGAGATGGGAGAAACCTCCAGTGGAGATGGCCAGCACCTGCTGGCAGATTGCCTTTGCCTTGGGGAGTGGTGAGGTGACCTCAGGGTCCTCTCTGCACTGCCATGACGGGGCACAACTCCTTCCAGCCACCAGTTCTGGGACTGGCTCCCCGTGCAGATGACCAGGGTGACAGCATCTCCCATCACAGCCCACATGGGACAAGCAGCCCCACAGAGGCTATTTTTAGACCCTAGGGGGGTCTCATCCCAACTCTCTGCTGGTGTGGGGACCAAGAGCTGCTGAAGGTCAGAGTGGAGCCATGGAGTGGGGTGAGATGTTCCCCTAGACGTTCATCCCTCCCCAGGGAGCAGCGGGACTGCAAACTGGGAGGAAAAGTGGCTTGAGAGGGTGATTTGCCTCCTTTCTTCCTCCCCCACGGAGATGCTGCAGGGAGGAGACATGGGCGATGGGGATGTTTGGGCTGGGGAGCATCTCCCCCATGGCTTGGCAGCCTGGGCACGATGACACTGTGGGCACGATGGCAACGTGGCAGCTTCATCCAGGAGATGGCACCACGTGGCACGGCACAAAGCACCCAGCCCACTGGGCCAAATCCTGGGCTGGGCCAAGTGATGGGCCATGCCAGCCCCATGGCCGTGCCAAACCACGGGTCGTGCCAAACCATGGGTCATGCCAAACTGTGGGCCGCACCAGGTCATGAGCTTTGCCAAATCGTGGATGGTGCCAGACTGGGAGCCAAACCACGTCACATGCCGTGCCAGGCTCCAGCTCGGCCCCCAGCCTCGCCATAAGCCCCCAGCTGCCCTCACCCTCCAGCCAAGACCCCTGTGGCTCCAGTGCCGAGCGCGGCCTCCTTCCCTGCACCGTCTCTCCTTGAAACAGCCACGCCATGGTGGAAAATTCCTAGTAGAATAAACACAAGATTGTGTCCATTTTCTGAAAGGTTTGGAGGAAATCCATCATTTTATCACCGCTGCCCAGCCGCCGGGAGTGGCTGGAGATGCTCCATCGCGGTGACACTGACCTGGCCCTGCAAGGATGTCCCCAGGAGCTCTGGGCTCGCTGTTCTGACTCAGGCAGGTGACACAGGGAGGACACGAGGTGACATGCCCAAGGCTACATGGACACGCAGCGTCAGAGCCCCCTCTGGCCCCCACCGGGATCCAGGTGTACTCAGACCCCAGAGCCCCCTCCCCTCAATCCATGGGGAATGCTGCCGACTCACAGCTTCCTCTTCCCCGTCATTTCTCTGCCGTATTTACTATTTCTTCATCTCCCACCCCCTCTTTTGGGAAGAGACAGACTTCCCCGTTTCCATGGAAACCCTCCCCCTCTCCCCTCACTTCTTCAAAGAGGTTTTCATCCGTTTCTTTCAAAAATAGCTATTTTTAGCCCCGGCTTCCCCTTCTCCCCCTCCCCACCTTTCGCTCTCAGCTCACGCTTTCCCAGACGTGCAGCACCCACCGGGGCCGCCGCCGCACCGAGCACCCGTGTGGTTGGTGACTCGGCCGGGGCAAGAGCAGCTCCAGCCCCTGCTCAGGTGCGTGGTCCAGATCCTGGCATTTCCCTTAATTTGTGTTTAATTCCCCTGGGGGTGCGGAAATGCTGGGCTGTGAAGGAAATACTTCTGTTCCTGGGAGCATCTGAAATCCCCACCGCTCTCGGGCTGGGTCCTTGGGAACGACCATCCTTGCAGCACCCTCTGTGATTCCATGACCCCGTGAAGCTGAGGGAATATTTCCTTTCCTGTGGTCCTTTCCCGTGGACTGAGCCCCAGGTAGCCCCAGGTAGCCCTGACCTGAAGCTCAGGAGCTCTGTGCACACCAGCTCCTGTTGGGCCCCACACTGGGATGAAGGCAAGTTGCCCAAAGGGAGCTGAGAAAGCCACGCGTGGTGGCTGTCACCAGCTGGGACAGACAAGGAGAGTGTGGTCACCTCTGTCCTTCCCCGCTTTGCAAAGCCAAGCATCTGCCACCTCCCTAACGATGTTCCTCGGTTGGTGTCTTCATCCCATCTCCGCTTGTTGGCGCAGGTCTCGTTCATGCCGATGGATAAATCAAGAGGTGACTCGCATGCTAATGCCTGGAAAAGCAGGAGATGGAGTCTGCTCCCACCCTTCACAAACACAGGCAGGGCAGAAACGTTGCCTAAACCCTCGGTATTGGTGCTGACTGCGGTCAAGCACAGTGAGAACTGAAGTTCTGCTAGAAGAAATTCAAGATTGTATCAACAAAATGGGTAGTAACAAATGGCCAGGACCAGGTGGTGGTAAGTACAGGAGATTTCCATGAGGGAAATGATAACCTTAGCCATCCCATGGGTAAATACGACAGCAGAGGGATGGCCATCATACACAGAGGGATGTCATGCCTCAGTGGTTGGAACAGAAAGGAAGATCCTTTTGGGTACCAACACCTATTGGAAAGATAGGAAATGAAGTGTCTAAAACGAGCTCTCCTTAGGAGGGTACAGGCTGGGGAGAGAGGAAACACCCAGCGGGAGCCTGACTCCGACCTGAACCATCCTGGAAAAGTCACAGTTGGAAGAGCTGGATGCTCTGGCTTGGAAAGAGGGATACGACACAGGTCATTAAAATCCTGCGTGGCAGTGAGACGGTGAGTAGGGAATGATGAATCGATAATTGTTCACAAGGCAAGAAGGAAATGGCACCCAGGGAAACTTCCAAGAAGCAAATTTCAAGGCAGCGCGTGAAGGATTTATTGCTCACGTCGCGCTGGCGTGTGGAGCCATGCTGCTGGAGAAGGCCACGCAGCCTCCATGGTGTGGAGGTGAGCAAAACAACAGCCAAAAGGACAGCAGGAACCAGCCCCTCAGCAGCCCAGCTCCTCCAGATTTTTGGTTTAGGATGAATTTGCAGTTCACAAACCCAGGAAGCTCCAGTGCTTGATCCACGTGCGGCTCTAGACCCTCTCCACTGCGTTACTGCCATGGTGGCATTTACCCGCTGAGGTTTATCACCTCTGGAGATGAAGCATGAGACATCCCGCCTGTTGTCACGCTGTGCCACCCCCTGGGCTGACCCACACCCCGCAGCCTCTGCGCTCCTCTCGCCTCCTCCCTCCAAAAGCCAACAAATTGGTAAATAAAATGTGACTCGGGGGAGATGAGCTGTCGGCACCAACCACGTCCAGTCCCTCCGCAGCCCTCCGGTGCAGTGTCTTCTCCATGCATTTATCACGCGGGGTATGGCCTGGAAACGCTGCAAAACCCATGGGTGTGTGCTTCAAATCAAGGTTCCCCCCGGGTCCCCGTGATGGGTTGGGAGTGGGAACATCACCCTCCACCCAGCAGTGGTGCCGTGGAAGGAGTCTCCTGCTGCTCTTCAGGGAAACCCAGGAGACATGTGCCAGACACAGCCCCAGCGCCCGCCCTTCCTCCAGGGCTGGTTTTGGCTGATGGTATTCACGGCACCGTCTGCGTCTCAAACTTTGCAACATCCTGTTTTTCACGGATGCTCACGCACCCCCCCGGGTTAACCACACATCAACCGAAACCTGCAGCTGGAGGCACCACAACCCTGGGGGAAGCTGATCCAGAGATCAAGGTCACAGCAAAGAGAGAAGCACCAAGAGCCGCTAAAACCCACAGCTCCGGGTCTGCGCACCCCTGAACCAGAGGCTCCTCCTCCCAGCCTTGAATCTGCCCCTGCCACCAACACTGACAGGATCTAATTTGGGCCCATCCAGTCCAGCCACTCCGAGATAATTTGGAAATCATCGCTGAAGCTGATCGTCCACCGCCCAGCTCATCCTCCCCAGCAAACCCGATGCTCACAGCAAACCTAGAGTGAAGAGAGATGAAACCACACAAACCAGTCCCATCACCCAACGCTGATTGTCTAGGAACTTGTTTGACCCTATCAGACTCCTTGAGGCCAACAGGGTCAAATAAGGTGCTTTGTGACATTCAAGAATTTCAGTTTTTCCTGAACCGCAGAATTCCCCTGGTTTGATCCCAGAGTGGCTACAAGCACACTCAGATGCTGCTCTAGATCATAGGATAGTTTGGGTTGGAAAGGGCCTTTAAAGGTCATCTAGTCCTATGTCCCCTGCAGTGAGAAGGGACATCTTCAACTAGATCAGGTTGCTCAAAGTCCCATCCAAATTGACCTGGAATGGTTCCAGGGAGGGGGCATTGATTACCTCTCTGGGCAACCTGGGCCAGGGGCTCACCGCCCTCACAGCAAAGGATTTCTTCCCAATTTCACAGNTGCCAGCACACGGTGCCGGGGCGTGTGGAGCTTCTCCTCCCCCAGCACCCCCAGGTCCTTCTCCTCAGGGCTGCTCTCCAGCCATTCCTTGCACTTGGCCTGGTTGAACTTCATGAGTTTCACACAAACCCACTCCTCCAGCCTGTCCTCTGCTCCCAGTCCTGACCCCCTCCATCCAAGCTCCGGGAGCCTCTTACAGGATTTCTCCCTGGATTTCAGTCCTAGGAACGGGATTTGCAAAAACATCCGCTCGCTTCTCCGTCTCCAGCTGCTTTCCCCAAGCCAGGAATGTGCGCCTTGCTTTTTAAACGAAATCTTCAAATACCAGAAAGAGGTGATTTAGAAGCAAAATGAACCAGCAAAAGTCTCCAGTTTTCAGCTGCTCTTGGAAATCCTCTCCTCGGGGGCTGTGGGAGCGCAGGGGTGAGACCACTCACAGCTGCTGCCGATTAAACGCAGCTTGTTAAAACCTAACTTCTTTCTCCATTCTTGCTCTTCAATATTTTGAAGACAACTGGTAACCTAAAAAACTGTTCTGACATGATTTGGCCACGTTCCCTCCTTCAGGTCCAGAGCCAGCACCTCCACCTTGCCAAAGCATTGCCAGTGACATCCCTTCTTATGACACTTAAAATTAAAATTTCAAGGGTTTGCCTGGAGCATCTTCAGTCTCTAAAGAGCGCGCAGCTCTCCATGTGGCTGGTTGGGATGCTGGAAATGTGTAGATTTTACCCCAAGATTTTATTCCTCTAATGAAGCAAATTTTACTCCAGAGAATGGCATTAAATTTCAGCTTATCTCGTCCCAAAAAATGAGTTCACCCAGGGGATGCACCTCAACCCTCATCCCTGCACCATCCTTCCCGTCCCCAACATCTCCCCTCCTCCCCATTTCGGTTCCAAACGCCACCCGCTGCGTGTTTCAGCCATTTTATTGAACTTTGCGTATGAAATAACAGTTTCAAGTTCTAATGAAAAACAATCAAACAAACAAAATTAAAAAAATAAATTCAACATCAGGTAAAAAAAATCAGGCAACCAAAAAAAATCACTTTTTTTACCGGTAACTGAACACAAGGCCCACACCACGGTGGAGGTCACCAGGACGACGGGATGCAGCAGCTCGTTTTAGCATCAGACTGCCATCAAAAGAACAAGTTTAAACAATTGCAACACAGAGCTCACTGGCAAAAACCAGAGTTTAAAACGAACTCCGAGTAACAAGACTGCGCTTTATATCTCCAGCCCAAAATTGCATCATTTCTGTGGCACCGAATTAGTCAGGATCCAGCCCTCCTGTAGCGAAGGCTTTAGTTTTTCAGTCTAATGCGCTGAATGTCGCAAGGCAATATTTCGCTGTTCAAACACACCCAACGCATGTTCCAGCTGAGACAGTCGCGGGAACATTTCAGCATTACCCGGCTGTGCAGGTAACGGAGGGAAAGCAAAGTCCAAATTATATCCAGCCATCTCCATCCCAGGAAGATACTGTGAAAATCAGTTGCATAGTAAAGGATGGAAAATTAAGAAACACGAGCCGCGCCCGGGCTGGAGGGTGATGGTCGATGCAACGTCCCCCATTTGCAATGTTTTGGGATCTCAGGCGATGAATTAAGAGCCCGTTCTCCTTGAAAGATGCTAAATTCAGCCGTGGGAATATCTGACCTTCAGCAATGAAGGTGATTTTCCTGCAAGACCTGAGCCTACAAGAAAGCTGGGGAGGGACTTTTTACAAGGGCATGTGGTGAATAGGATGAGGGGGAATGGCTTCAAACTGGAAAAGGGGAGATTGAGATGGGATATTGGGAAGAAATCCTTTGGTGTGAGGGGGGTGAGCCCCTGGCCCAGGTTGCCCAGAGAAGCTGTGGCTGCCCCATCCCTGGAGGGGTTCAAGGCCAGGCTGGACGGGGCTTGGAGCAGCCTGGGCTGGTGGGAGGTGTCCCGGCTCAGGGCAGGGGGGGGCACTGGGGGGGCTTTAAGGTCCCTTCCCACCCAAACCATTCCATGATTCTATGATAATTTGAATCATCAAGTCCCCTATCCGATATACTTGTCCTGGTTGGAGGCCATTGGCCAATCCAGCCCAAATCACGACAATACTAATGGCAGCACAAGGGACACGGCAGCAAACACATCATTTTGCATTAAAACTGCCCTATTTCAGGCACTGGCTTACACTTTCCTGGCTATGTTTCCTGGCGACATTCCCTCTTAATACCATTCTACATGCAAGTCCAGCTGTATCAATGACTCGGGTATTGCCAGATAAATTGTCTTGCTCCAAAATCATCCTTAGGAACAGGAGTGATGCATTTAAAATGCATCGGTGGCCTGGCCTTGCAACGGTCTGAGAGCTGATGCGTTACGGAAAACACCCGTCAGTGACAGCAGTATCTCAGAACATCTGTTTTAAAGATGCATGGATGATGCTATCTTGGAGAAAGCAGGAAAAAAATGTGAAAAAGGAACATAATTTACCTGTATCAGAGGCTGGGGCATGAAAATAGGGGCATTACAGAGCTGGGTAGTTTAATCCACCCAGGGCTGCTCCTTGGCTTTAGCCTCAGCTCAAGGGAGAGCATTCCGGCTGGCTCTGCAGTGGAAAGAAAAGCCAGAGAGGGGGGAGCACGCCGGCCCCCAAAGCTTTTTACAGGAGAAAACCGCTATCCCACAAATTCCTTAATTTTAAAAGGATTCAGTAGCACTAACAGCATTTGAACATCTGTCTCAGAAAACGTCCAAGTGTGTGCGTAATTAAAGTCTCTGGGGAGCTGGAAGGCTGGTTTCTGAGACGTTCATATTGCAGGGGTTTTGCCAGCACCTGTGGAAAGAGGCTGGAGGCCAGGACGGGATCGCAGGAATCCTGATTTTTTTCCCCCAAATCTAGCAGGGCAGGCAGAGCAGCCTGTTGTGTGCCGTCTCTGAAAGCTTCCTCCAGCCACGCCGCGAAGCCCCATCCCGTCTGCTCTCCTCACTGAGCCATCCTTAGTGCCCTTAAACCCTTTTTGAGATATTTTGCTTTCAAATTTTGGGGCCTTCTTAAAACATATTAAAACTGGTTCTTAAAACAGGTGGGTTTACGCGACCCTATACCAGCCCAGCTCCTCACATCTGATTTTCCTGCCAGGATGGACCCAACAGCAGAGCTCTCATCCCTTTAATTGCACCCTAGAATTAAAAGGGGGAAGGGATGGGGCACAGCATTTGCCGGGGACGGCAGCTGTGCTGGGCGCAGAGGAGGAACGTCTACGTGTTCAGCGTCTAAAGAGCACGTCTAATGCACGGCACCTCCGAGATGCTCTCAGCATCTCCGAGCACGGCTTTGAAGGGCTATGAATAAAGATGAGCAGCCTGCATTCGGATGATTATGGGAATCAATGCACGCTATTTTTTGGATCTTCTCTTGATGTCAGCCGTCATTAAATCACTGCCTTTTTTTGTTTTTTAATCGACTGGATACATTTTTAATTTGTCTTCCCTTGCCCAATCCAGTCCTGCGCTCCAAATGACATCTCAACACGCCTGTCCTGATATGATGGTTATCTTTAAAACGCACAAGGATAGAGTCAGAGTCGTGGCAACACAGATTAATATACCGGACTGACAGTTAAAGACTATCAAACTCTCGATTATTTTGAAAAAGCACATTAACAATTAGCTGGCTCAGCGACCAAGCGAAAGAAACCCAACAGCATGGAGCAACGTCGTCAACGCCGGTTATGTACAATACTGAGAAGAGGCTGAAATTTGGCAAGATTGTCATCGGTGCGAGATGTCCGTGGGGTGGGTTTGGTGCTGGCCGGGGGGAGCGGAGCGGCCACGGGCTGAGCTCTGCTCCGGGAACCGGCATTTCTGCTGCTGAAGGCGGCACCGCTGGGACCCACCAGCCCCGACGGGGGAAAGGATCTGGTTTTTCCCATCCCTTTGCTTGTCAAAATATGCCTTTTGAACCGTAACAGAGAGACGCTTTAACAAAGTGGCTACTGAAAACAGACGAGGTATAATCATGTTACATACACACGAGCCATAAAAAAGCTCTCTTGTAACACCTGGTGAAAAATAAAAATAACTTTAGTACTGATACATTCTATCCCCCATTTTAAGGGCTACTAGATCATGTTCCAAAAGAAACTAAATTTAACACCTTTGGGACCAGGGCTTCCCAAGATCCAGGTCTGTGTTACAATCCAGAAAACTGATTCTCTTCCTGGCAATGTGCCGTTACCCCCGCAGGCAACCCGGGGCTGTCCGCAGGGCTGTGGGGGGATGTTGGATCCCACCGTCAGCAGGTGCTTTGGCCGTTTGCACCCCCAAAATCACCAGCATGGTAGAAAAATGCTTTCTGGGTCAGTCCCTCCCGATTTCAGAGTTGGTAAAGCTTTTGTTCAATCTCTTTTGCAGCCTCAAGAGCAGGCTACGAACCTGTCACACTGCAGGGAAGGCTGAAAATATATTTTGCAGCTCCTTAGTGGTTTTGGAAGTTAAACCTCCCCAAAAAAGCCCAGCCCCATCTCCCCCAGCCTGCTGGTATCTCCATCTGTGGCAATGAGGAAGGGCCCACGGCTCGGTTATTTGGGGTTCCCAGTGGTGGAAACAGGCTCAGCCTTCACTCCTCAAACACCGTGGACTTTTAGTTGTCTTTTTTAAGGGGTCTTTTTAAAGTGTCAGACTTTCTATGGTCTGAGCATTAATTAATTTTGGTGCTGAGGATCTGCAGGATGAGACAGCCCTGGGGGACCACCAGAGAGGGCCACGGCACCCCTTGGCAGGAGATGGGATGGATGCCTGGGAGGTGGGTTTTGGCTGTGCCACGTTAAGTCCCAGATGACCACGACTCAAAAAGCCCTGCCAGCCCATCTTCAGCCACAGTTACTGCCAGATCCCCAGGGATTTACCGGCAGAGCAATTTGCTGGAGGATCGAATGGAGGAGCAACCTCTCCCGACTCCCCCAAGGGCTGGCCCTGGGGCAGGGCGCGGCCAAAGGCAAAGTTAATGAGAGCCACCACTCCAATTGGCTTTAATTTATGCAGATGGCTTTCACAGTGGATTGATTTCACACCATGGGGTGCTTCACCCCCACAATTCCCTGGCATCCCTCTGCCCAGCCCTGGCACCCTCAGCTCATCCCCCTGGGCTCGGGGACCTGCTCCTCGGGCTCTTCCAGCAGTCCTGGTCCCCAGCCCACCTCCCTCTGCGCCTCGTCCTGCAAAAATCGCGATAAACTCATTCATTTCTCAACAGCTCCAGGGCCACAGGGTTTCTACCATGCTGGGAATAAATGCAAGCAAGCCCAAGGAGCAATGTCCTACTACGGGTCAGATCCACACTTGCTCTTCATTCCCCAAGGCGAGCAATACAGCTTTGACTAAAACTGCTGTTTTTTTCACTTTTGTTTCTTTTCTCACCATCCCAGCCCATTCTCCCCACCCCACGCCTATGCAGAGCCCCAGAGACTTCTGCCTTTGGGAGCCCAAAGTCCTACTCCCATGAACAAGGTGTCCATCACCAATGATGCCAGGACAGGAGGAGGAATTCAAGCTAAGAAATTATCAGTATTTAAAACCCAAACTAGTAAGTGAACCTCACCAAAGTCAATGCATTCCTTTAAGAACCACATCATTGCCCTGCAGTTAAGGGTTCAATCCTAATTTCAGCTGAAGTTTGCGTGTGGGGCTTAGACTTCTTCTGCTGATCTACAGAGAGGTCCGGAGCCATCCCAGCACTTAACGATGGCTCAGAAACCCACTTGGGTTTCACTCATCTTCAGAGCTCTTCGGCAAGGAGAGATGCGTAGTACAGGCAGCCAGTTGCTTTGCCACCAGTATTCCCCTGAGCTTTGCTGTTTATGAGCCTTTCTTCCAGGTAGGGTGTTTATTTTTAAACGCATCCTCACCTGGGTTGTACCTCAAAGCATCCCACATCTGTCTCCTGTGGATGTTCCCCATCTTCTGCCCAGGATCTGGTTTGAAATGCAGGTAAACAGCTCTGCTCGGGGAAGGATCCCGGTTTTGGTGCTGCCCTCCAGGCTGAGCGGTCCTGGTTCCCCTTTCCAGGTACCAGGGGACTTCCAGACTTGTCCTTGGACATAGACGCAAAGCAATCAGCAGCATGAATTCAAGACTCTGCTTCACATGCCTAATGATTTTGTCTCCCGTTACCTCCCCTTGAGCATCCTCTGCTTCGGAGCGAGCTCCGGCTCTCTTCGCTTGGACCAGTCCAAATTAACATTCCCCAAACCATCCCCGGTGAATTATTGCAATGCGGACGCAGAGGTTCCCGTGCTCACTGAGTCCCACTGACATTATTTTCGCTCCTTGTGAGTGAGTATCACCTTGCTCCTCCAATGGAGTACGTGCCAGCTGGGTTTTAGTCTCAAAGCCAGGATGGAGCAAACGTGCCGAGGTGGATGAGGCTGGGGCAAGACGGGGAAGCCAGAAGCAGGAGCGACCATCCACCCCTTTGCCGTTTGCATTTATGCTTTTGCAGACAATTTATACTTTTGCAGACAATTTGTCCCTTTGCAGAACATTTATCCCATTGCACTGGGCTGCCCAAAACCCATATGGTCTAGGAAATGCAGGGAGGTTATAGATTAACGGCTCCGCAGCCCATTGCGGGCAGCCCACAGCTCTTAACCTGCCACGAAAAAACCCCAAACCAAACCAAAATGCAACAGCGACGGGCAAAGGAGCGACGGAGCTTCCGTTTATTATAGTATTAGCAACACAATACTATAATATTCCCTCAGGGCTGAAGTGCTGTGGAACAGCAGAGAAGGGCACGGAGGCTCTCATGAAATGAAGCAGGCACACGACCCACCAGGATTGGGTTTCATACCTTTTCCACCCCTGGAAATTCCATTTTTCCTTAGTTTTTCGCAAAGTGATTCTAAGAGCAAGGCACAACTTGTTGAGTGCTTGACACTCCTTTCCTCAGCATCAGCAGCGAAGTTACTTTCTTAATAAGGGCTTAAAATAAATCACAGCCTTTGGTGCAGCACATACCTACTCATAAAGAGCATTTACAGGAAAATCAGAAACATGGAACAGAAATTATTCATATCCCAGTGCCAAAAACAGCCCATGTCCTTCGACAGGGAACTGTGAGAGCAACCGAATTTCTCCCGTCTCCCTCCCATCCCAAGCGAAACATTTGGACCGCTTATTAGCAGCTCTGGTTAACGTTTCCTTTCTGGTTGCTTAATCCTTCAAGAGATATTTTTTAAAAATGAAAAAAAAAAAAAAAGACTGGAATAACGTCCAAATGATTTCCACATCCCCTCCTCCTTTTTCCTGGCTTTGTTCAGTCTGGTTATATTGCACATGATTTGAAGATAAACTTCCAGCTGCAAAGATGTCGCCTTCTACATAATGCACTTGTTAGAAAACACAGATAACGTGGCAAATATTTCATCGATAGATATGAAATATGAAATGGGTTTAACTGGGGAGGACAGACCCTCCATCCGTCGGGTCCACAGCATCGGTCACCCGCGGCCGTGATGTTTGCCATTTCCTTGGAGGCGTTTCATTTCTCAACACAGTCCTGAAGGTCTCAATTTTCAAAATTCTTCTGTTATTTGCTGGGCAGAGCAAAGAACCGCTTTTCTGCACAGCCTGGTTTGGAAAAAAAGCAACAGGTTATTTTTTTTTTTCGAGGCAAAGTAGAATAAATGCTGCACGTTGGTCCCCTCAGACAACTTCACATCCCCCTTCCCCACTAACAATAAAAGTGAAAATTTGCTCATTAAGATTGTTTAATGGACTAAATGCAACACAGTCTAAAGCGAGCTAAAGATAGAAAAAAGATTCATTAAATATATTCTGGTTTTTAACTATTATCTCACATTAATGGCAAGTTCCAAATCCAGAATAATTAGCGGAAAGTGGGTTTTCCTCATCATGTCTTTATCTTAATCAAGCTGGGTTTGTTCCAACACGACATAATTCATATGATATTAAGCAATTTCTTGATCTTATAAATCCAATACAGGGGATGTCAGGAGCCAGGGCTGATCCCACATCCAGGGCTCGGACCTTGGAGTTGCTCGGAGAGCTCAAACCCTAGACCCCGTTTTGATGTGGGGATGGAGGTGTCTAGAAAGGGCAAAAAAAAATCCCCCAACCTCTGCGGTGCTGGAGCTGCGGAGCCTCTGGAGGGCATGAACCCAGCTGGTATGGCAACAGGTCGGCTTTGAAGCATGAGGGGACTCATCCTGACTCCTATTTTAATACAGTGAGATGCTCTGGTCTGTCTCTAAGAGACTGAAATTCTTAGAAACTTCACGCATCTGCTTACATCCCTCTCGTTTTCAGAAATCATATGCTCTGCCTTTAGTTTGGAACATCCCACCTCCCTCGGTGCCGCATCCGGGGCTCTGCACCCACCTGCGGACGGGGCATGGCCAAATTTCCCCAGGGTTTAAGCCCCGCGCAAGTCAGTGGGATTCCCCCCCCACCCCCCGCCAAATTCTGGCCCTTTTTGCAGTCATTTTTCAAGTGGGAATTAGTAAAGCTTCCTATAGTGAGGTTCATTAACTATATTAAAACCAGTGTGTGGTGCACACTAATGAGATGAGCACTACCACCAAATCAGATTACGTGAGCCGGATGCTTCATTAGCAGCCGGTGATGAGACAAGGGTAGGAAGGATCTGTATTCACGGTTCAGAGCCCAGCCTAACGCCCCAGGACCTGCCGGGTCCCAGCTCATCCCCAAAAATGAGCTTGTTTTCCCCAAAGGGAGAGTCAGGATGGAGATAAGTAAGACAGAAAAGGATCCATGCAGCCAGGGGGGTGAGACCCGCTCCCTGGATGCTGCAGGGCTGATGTGGCGGGGAGGCTGTGGCGGGGAGGCTGTGGCAGGGCTGGTGTTGCAGGGAGGCTGTTGTAGGGAGGCTGTTGCAGGGAGACTGTGGCAGGGATGTTGCATGGAGGCTGTGGCAGGGAGGCTGTGGCAGGGAGGCTGTGGCAGGGAGGCTGTTGCAGGCACGTTGCAGGGATGCTGTTGCAGGGATGCTAAAAGCAGGCAGAGAAAGGAGCAAAGGGGGATTTCCCACAAGAAGCAAAGATCCCCTTGCAAGGCAGCGCAGCACTCGGGGGGAAAGAAGCTATCAGAGGGGCTTAGTGCTCCTCGCAAGGGTCTCAGACCAGCTGGTTATTCAAGCACCAGCTTATCTTGAAGTGCCAGAAGGACTAGTCATGGGCTTAAAACTAACTGGGGTTTATGCTTTATAGGACTGGGCTTGCTGGGGGGGATTACACCCCCCTCCCACCTGCCAGCAGGGAAGGGCTCCTGCTTTTTTTGCAAAGCCATGGTCAAACTGCCGGCATCCTCAAGCATTGCTGGAGTATTACACACAAAAAAACCCCAAACAGCACCTTCAGCCCGGCACGGCCCAGGAAATACCGTTGGTTTGGCTGAGAAGGGGATGGCAGAGTTGGGGCTCTGCAGATTAAGCGGTAAATAGCAATTTTCTCAAACCTGGCAAATAATCCAGTGCTTTGGGGCATCCTGGGGCCTTTTCAGGCTGTATCCTTGCCCTTAAATCCTCAGCCTAACAATGACGTTATTTCACCAAATTCAGCAAGAACAGCAGTGGGAGCGAGGAGTCAGGAGCATTCAGGAGATATCGCTGCTCCGGCTCCTGAAGGGATCCAGATGTATTCCCATCATATGGGGGTGATGAAATCCTCTCCACTCCAAGAGAAACAGAGGATATTACACAGCAGCCACAAAAATTAGATGTTTTTAAATCAGCTAAGCCAAATAACTTGTATCCAAGCATTTGGAGCTGGCGAAGCAGCTCGTGAGACTGCAAATCTTGAGTATCTCTTGAGCCTGGTGAAAATCCAGAGGGCTGGAAAATAGCTCCTGTTGGGCCAATTTTATAAGGGATAAACAAAGTGACCTGCAAAACGATGGGTCTGGCCATCTGTCGCTGATCCCAAACAATATGCTGGAATGGCTGAGAGTCTTAATACAGAATTAAAGAGGAAGATATAATTGATGCCAATCAACACGGGGTTAGGGAAAACAGATCTTATCATGTTAACTTGGTATCTCTTCTTCCCAAGTTCCATGTTTGGCTGATAAAGGTAAATGCTTGTATAAATCTCTCCTCTAAGGGAGCTGCATGACAGCTTGGTTAAGAAAATGGAGCAATAAAGCCAATTCCCAGGAGATATCACAAGCCAGAAAACCAGCCGAACCCAGGCCGCGGTCACTGGTTCGCGTCTCCTTGTGCATTGCTTTGCTTTCTCAGAGCATTTTCCAACCAGGATGGGAGAGATCTTGCTGAAAGATTTCCAGCCCCAGCAGAGAACAGCCCAGGCTTGTTTCAGATGCAGCAGAAAGATTCCCACCTTTAATCTGGAGATTTCTGAACTGCCGAACACAATCCAGGCACCCGAAGGGTAAAGCACAAGCGCTGGGTGCCAGCACCCGCCGATGCCCGTGTGGAGGTAGGAAACCCCTCTGCCCGGCAATGCTACACCCGGCTCACAGAAAACTCCTTTCCATCCCTCTCGCAAGCTCAAATTTGCAGCAGGCAGGTTCATTTTGAACCCAAACTTCTTATGTCTTATTTCTGGCCTGCTGCAACAGCCCACGGTTCGAATCGGTACCGAGCTGCAGTGGCAGCTCCAAGCAGAGACCAGCGAGGAGGGAGGAGAGGGATTTTGACTATAAAGGCAAGGAGATTTCAGGAGAAAGGATGGAAAAACAAGTGTAAAGATGCAGAGTGAAGAAGCTGGAGGGGAGAAGATGGTTGTGGGAAGGAGAGCCATAGGGCAGAGCTGGCCTTCCCGGGAAGGTGGGTGAAACCCACCCTCCAGTTAGGGGAAATAACCGCAATTAACAGGCTACCAGGGGCAGCGCCTGCAGGTCCGCAAGCTTCAAGAAAGCTGAACTCCATAAAGCCTTTGGAGGATTTTTACTTCCTGCTCTGTGTTTCAAAACTGCCTCTTCCTCCCACGGTGTGTTTCATCGCTGCATTTCCAAGCACTCCGTGACGCTGCACAGCGTCATTCACAGATGGGGAAACTGAGGCCCGCAGGAGCTGAGCTGCCCAAAGCCACCCAGCAGGGTGACGGCAAGCACCCAGCATACCCCACCCTTCTCCCATCCTCCGGGCCGGGGATGCAGGGATGTGCATTTTCATGGACCAACTCCACTCCAAAATCCTCCCTGAGCAGCCCAGTGTCCCCCCCGCCCCCCGCCCCTGCATGGCACTCAGCTAATTCATCGCAACCGAGTTAAACAGCAAACCCATCTCTCCGCAAATGCCAAAAGCCCTTTGCAAAACGCGTGTTCATCCCGTCCATGCTCCACTCCAATTTCAGCTTCCCAGGAGAGCAAGACCCCGAGCACGGATCCCGCTGCCCCCGCAGAGGCTGAGCCTCCAGCGCTTCCACCATGACACAACCCCAAAGGATTTTCCGTTATCTATCTGTGACGGTGCTTCAGAGGAAGCAAAGCAAAGCATCTGGTGCTGGTCAGCATCAAAATAAAACTGACTGCACTCCGCATCCTTGCCAGCGAGAGCAGAGAGAGCCACTCGCTAAGCCAGTCGTGCGGGCCACGCACCCAAACCAAGCCTTCCCACCCAGCCGGTGTTAAGGATGCTAAAAACGAAGTGCGACAACTGTAGAAAAGCAACAGACATGACAGAGCTTAACCACGCTCGGAAAAGAGTCTGAATTACAAGTCTTAAGGAAATGAATCATCCCTAAACCAACCCCAGCAGCGCGTGCTGCCGTCGGCACCGCTGAGCCAGGGGTCTTAATATTAGTGTGCAGCGCGGTTAGGTAACGGCTATTCCCGTTATGGCTAAGGAAAGACCAGGGATCATGAAATATTTTATCTACTCCTAACTCAAATGACAAGCTGAACGAGAGAGGAGACAGGTTTTAATTTACTTGAGCGTGTCCTGGTTCATAAGAAGGAGAAAACTGACAGTGCCCTGCGGGGAGGTTCGGGCGTGCAGGTTTCCCTGCCCCGCTGCAGAGCATCCTCAGCGCCGAGCGTTCAGGCTCTGGGTGGTGACGAGCCACAGACAGACCCTGACACTTGGGGGTCTCATAAAGCAGCGCCTTGTTCGTGGAAGGAAAAGCCCACAGGGGCTGACAGGGGAATTTCTCAGAGCATTTGTGGCTGGTTTTGCTGGCAGTGGGGATAAAAGGGCTCCAGCTACAAGGGCAGTGCGAGAGCCCATCCATCTTCTGCGAGGAGTACGGTTCTCATGAGCAAAAATTGGGATTCGCTGGGTGACAAAGAGCAGGAGCCCTGACGCCTTCCCAGCACAGAGCAGCAAACACGTGTCCCGTCAGGTGGGATGAATATCGCTTTGACAGAGACACCATTACTCATTTTCCTGTTCAGGAAGCCAAGTACAAGCGTAAAAGGTCTCGATTGTGTCCAGGGCTTGACCACAGCAGAGCTGGGAGATCTTCGGCTGGGGCAAGAGCCAGATGCTGTGGAGACAGGGTTGAGGCTGCTCCACGGAGCTCCCCCCAGCAGCGAAGGTGTTCAGGCTGTATCCTTGCCCTTGCCCCCTCCTCATGCCAGTCCTCTGTGTGCCCTAAGAAAAACCTCTATCACCACCCCCCAAAATGAAGCCAAAACCCTCCCACTGCTGGAGAAACAATTCCTGGCAGGGATGAGGCACCTCCGAAACATCCCGAAATGTCCGGCCACTGTCTCGCAGCTCTTTCCGAGGAAACCCTCCTGCCGGAGAAGTGCATGGCTCCAGGTCTCCGTGCTCATACCCTGACTCCCAGTCGTGGCACGGGGACCCAGCACCCGCAGCACAGCACCCATCGGGCTGCGTTAGTGCAGCCTCTGCCATGTAAACAGCACGCAGGGAGTCAGGGAAAGGCAGCAGCATCCTGTCCTTAACACAGCCCCCAGAAGTCGAGCCAGACACCCCATTCAGACTATGGGTGCAGACCCATAGCAGGGAAGGGTGCAGAAGAGCAGTACTGGCTCCATAGCAGCAAAAGAGACAATTTATAGGATATTGCCCTGCCCACAGAATCCTATAATATCCAGAAAGTCCCTATTTCCCTGTACCCATCGCCAATACGACTGCCT
The DNA here is from genome assembly GCA_013400135.1 of Rhinoptilus africanus. Classification (NCBI taxonomy): domain Eukaryota; kingdom Metazoa; phylum Chordata; class Aves; order Charadriiformes; family Glareolidae; genus Rhinoptilus; species Rhinoptilus africanus. Next base: position 189,261 of record VXBO01010959.1, on the reverse strand, counting down.
TCGCACAAGGATGCCGGTGCTCTGAGCTCTCCTTCCCAGTACAGGCAGCAATTGAGGCCCAAGGGCAAAATGAGTCACATTTCAATCTTATTTGTCTGTTTGCACTCGCAGGTTTGCAGCCTGCCCAGAGATCGCTTGTTCAAGCATTTAAAAATGGGGGGGGGAAATGGCCCTGCCTTCCCTCTGGCTGCAACGGGAGCCTCCATGTGCTCTCACCACGATATGCATATTTTAAAAGCTTGGCAGGAAGAGGGCTCCAAACTACACAATTAAACAGATTTCATGCAGAACACACTCCGTACACACCAACCCCTGCAAGAGACCCTCTCCCTGCCGGACGGCTCTGCCAGGAGACCCCTCCGCAGCCCATGGGCTCTGGGTGGCTCCTTCCCTTCTGATAGGGAAGCCACTTGCCTGCCCTTTGCCTGCTCTTCACTGTCCATAAACTGGGGCTTAAAAACAAAACCTGGCTTCTCTTGTCAAATGACGGAGCAGGAACAATTGCCTGGAAAGAAATTTAACCCTCACGGAGGAAAGAGATATCCCCAGCCCTTGTTTGTGTCCACACGTGGGGTGGGATGGATACTGCTCCGCTCCTCTGGCCACCCCAAGCACCCGAAGGGCATCTATTGTGCTGGAGAACAACAGAACCTTTTTAGAAGAGTTCAGGCCTGAAAACACACACACAACAGGGCAAAAAAGCAGGAGGAAAAGGTGACAGTGTCAAAGTACCGAGCGGAGGAGCCAGGGTTGGGGTGGCTGCATGTCCCCTGCATCCCCCTGTACCAAGGACGTGTTTCAAGGTGGCATCCAGGGATGAAAGAGGGGAAAGGAATAGGTCCTAAAATACAAGCAAAGGGAAAGGGAAAGGAGCCGAGGAAAGGAGGCAGGACACTGCACAAGGCTCCACATCACCCAGTGCCCCCATATAAACCAAATACCTAAAACATCTGGGGAGACAGCTACGGCCTCTCAGGGCTGTGAACCCCAGGCAGGAGCTGCCTGCTCCCGTCCTTCGATGCCAGCAGTGTCACTTTGTCTCCCAGATGACAGGTAGGAAGGAGAGGGGAAGAGGAGGACATTCCAGAGAGCACCACTGCCACGCCACACACACAGGCGACGAGCTGGGGAGTCCATGCCAGGGACTACCTGGGGACGCCGCAGCCTTTCCTTCCCCTGCTTGCTTTCCGCGGGATCTTAGATGTCAGCCGGCAGCTTTCGGTAATGCACTTTCCTCCATTTAATGCAATAAACTGAGTGTAGGCAAGCCTTTCGCCTTGCCTTGGGAAGGCTTTGCAGCAGGCCGCCAGACAGCAGCCGCTAACGCTAATCTCCTAATGCTGCCCCCTCCTAAGCACATTAGAAACAGTCGAGTCCAACCCGCTGCAAAGGCTGAGGCTCATCTTTAACTCCCCCGTGACTGTTAAAACAGCCCTAAGTCCTCAATAGGAGGCACGCTGCAAGAGAGCAAAGTAAGTGAAATAAGCAGCTGGCTGCAAAGAGAGCAATCTTTCAGCGATTTGTCTCTCCAATTCCTGGCACAAGGCACGCGGCAGCCAGTTTAAGAGAAGCCGACAGACCGTGCAGTAACAGAAAGCATTCATCTTGCTGAACGGTCCCCAACGAGACAGCGCAGAGGGAAGAGGCAGACAGAAATGGGGCAGAGCGTGGAAAGGATATCCCTCATTTTTCCATGTTATCTTAAAGGCAGAGCAGCAGGGCTTTTCTGTTTTTCAGCGATACCATTCGATACTGGAGCAAAACTCCAGTGGACGAAGCGGTTTCCTCGCCACCTCGCCCATACAGCATCTTTTACCGTCAGTAAAATGCATTTGAAATTATTCTGCCGCTGCAAAAATAAGGCAGGGAGTAGTCAGGAAAGCAAACTAACAACCTGCAAGGTTTCTGCTTTTTTTAGATGACAGAGAAACCGAAAATTATACTGTGCCGTTTCCAGGAGAACATGTGGTTTCCGTACCCCGTGCAGCTGCCACGGAGAAAATGCAGACACAAAACTCATCTGCAAACTCTCCCGAGCAGGACCGTTTCCCCTGCTTTTAAACTCAAATCCTCCTTTTAGGAATAGGTGTGCGGGAAAGCGTTAAGAACAATAAAACGTGAACACTCATAGCAAAAATGTCATTTCAGCCTGGGGAAACGGCACACTGTGGCGCTCCCAGTTCTCCCAGACAAGGGATCTCAGTTATTCCAGAGAAGAGATCCCAGGTTTGTTACCTCCCACTATGCTCCGGAGCATCTCCCTAATAAAGATCATTTGTTAGATCCTCCGCTGGTGAAAACTGGAGTAGCTCCAATAAAGCTGTCACATACCATTAGCTGAGAAGCCGCTCTGATGGTTTTCCTGGTTATAAGGGTTTTATTAACTGGGGCGAAGGCTCAGGAAGAGTGTTACAAACTGTCCTGATCCTTTAAAGTCTGGGTAAAATCCTAGTTAAACTCTGATCTCGGTATGGCCGGCATCTCTCAGGACAAATCCCCTTTTCCACACACTTGGGAAAGGTGTGACTCGTTCAGGTTGGGGTCAAATCTCTCTTTGTCGTAGGAGATATTTAACAGCATCCCTGGGCAGCACACTACCTCGAAGAAATCCGCATTTATTTAACCCAAAACCCAGTGAAACAGAGCAGAGCTGGAGCCAAGGCGCTCGAGGCTGAGCAGCCAGGCCCTGCCTTCACCCGCTTCGATGGCAGAGGTCGGACCGAAGCATTAAACCTCTCCAAATAACCTTTTTAGCACAGAATTGAAGAAATCCAGCTGCAAAGAAAAAAAAAAAAGCAGCAGGGTTTTCCTCCTATGCGCAGCACCAAAAAGCAAAGTGAAAAGCAGATATAAGCTAGAGGATGTTATCCCACTTTACCTAATGGGCACAAAACCACCAGAGAGCACAGGGTAAGCTGAAAAATAAAATTAAGCAGTGGAAAACAGGAGTTTTCTCCCCAGAAAGCAACAATACTTTATGATGCTATTAATCCCTACCCCGTGCAGAGCTCACCTGATCCCATCAGATGTCCCGTGGCCCCTGGTGCGCACGTAAAGATGAAGCCGGTGTATTTTCCCCCGGCGGGGTTTTTTTGGTTACTTTTCAATCCTGCTTTGTACAGATCGGTCCCCCTCCTTTCAAAAAGCTGCCGGGGTGTCTCAGCCCAGCTTTCCCGCTGGCTGCTCGGTGCCATTTCGCACGGGGTTTGGGGGGGAAAAGGCTGGGTGGTTCTCGGCGGAGCAGGCGCTCGTGTTTGCCAGGATGAGAGACGCCATCCCCAAATTTCACTGCCAAGGTGTGAGCTCCTCTGCGAGGCAGAGCTGGATTTGGGGTGTGCTTATTGCCTACGGCTGCTTTATTCAGCACAGGGGAAGCTGCGGGGGAAACGTGGCCCGGGAAGGGGGTGCCGGGATGGGGTCACATAGCAGGGCAGAGCCGCCGTGTCCTGCGGGATGACGGGGCTGGAACCATCTGGAAAGGTTTTTTTTTTGCGGGAAGAGCGAGGACCAAGGGGGATGGGAGTAGGGATGCCATGACAACCTTTGGGGGTTTCCCAGGAAACCAGGGTCGCCATGGCAACTGCATCACTCCGGTCGGAATGAGTGACTTCCGCTGGAAGGCGTGTTTGCCACTTTAATCTTCTTGCGATAAGCGGCTGCATCTCTCCCAAACGCATTGGGGAAAAAAAAAAAAAAAAAAAAAAAGGAGGAAATATCCCTTTGTCTCCAGCTGGGTGGGTTGGAGGCTGCACAGCCACAGCGAGGAGCCCGTCGCAGATCCCACATCATCCCCCGGTCCACACCGGCATCGCTCCCCACGCGCCGTCGGCTCCTGAATCCTTTCCATTTTGCCTTTCGCCTCCCTCCTCCCCGCACCCAGACCCGCTGCACGGCCACAAATTTGACGTTGGATGAAATAATGCCACAGGGTTGCAGGGGAAGGGAATTAAGAATAGAAAACAAAAGCTTTCTTTTCTTTTTTTTTTTTTTTCTATTTAAATCAGCATTGATTGCACTCAGTCTCTGACCAGATTAGAATTTCATAAATGATCTAACGGGGGAGAAAAGGGAATCTGTGATGTGCCCATAACAGCACGCCACATGGTTCAATATTAAGCGTCATTTAACAATGTGGTAACAGAGACTCTCTGCAAAATTAAATGGTTATTTCCTCCCAACCCCCTTCCAGTCCGCTCTGCAACATTTTTTCCTCGTCTCCCCACCCAATCCGGGGTTGTTAATCCAACAAGTGAGCTTATGTGATGGAAGGGAAATCGGCTACATGCCGCCTTTAGGGAAGGGTGGGGGGGGAAATTCGGGAGCAAAGCGAGAGGTCCCCAAAACCAAGAAAACAAAAGCAGCCCTGCAACACGTTGCAGAACAAACACCTGTTTCGACGGTGAGTGGGGTTTGTCTTCATCTTCCTTCTCTTTACCCTTTAGCCGTCCTCTTCTTCGCAGAATTTTAAATCCTTGTTGTGTTTGGTTCTTTTTTTTTTTTTTATCTTTAGAAAGGCAGGATCTAAAAAAATAAATGTATAAAAACGAGGGCACACACAGACCGACGATGGTGCATGTTCCACACAATACCGAGTACACAGTCACTTTGCATTATTATTGTTATTGTTGGTTTTTTTTTTACCGCATCCTCAGTCTTTGTTGCTGTTTGTTTGGGTTTACGTTTTTAAACATCCGTAAAGATCTTTTTGATGTTCACACAGTTGGGATTGTTTGTGGTTGTGCAGTTGCCAGTCTTAAAGGCAGCCTGTTTGAATGCACTGTGGTTGATTCCCCCTTCCTCGATCACCATGTACTCGGACTTGCTGAGGGTGGAATTGCTGCGAGCCTTCCTCATCTCCTCGCTGGACGAGAGATGCTGGCAGCTCCCGACGTGCATGTATTGGGCTTGCTCCTCACCTTCCGTCTCCCGGTGGTAGAAATAGTTGAAATTGGAGACTATCACAGGCACGGGGAGAGCGATGGTCAGCACCCCCGCGATGGCACAGAGGGACCCCACAATCTTGCCCCCAATGGTGATGGGGTGCATGTCCCCGTAACCCACCGTGGTCATGGTCACCACAGCCCACCAGAAGGCATCGGGGATGCTACTGAAACCTGAACTGGGGTCATCGGCTTCTGCGAAGTAGACGGCGCTGGAGAAGAGGATGACGCCGATGAAGAGGAAGAAGATGAGCAAGCCCAGCTCCCGCATGCTGGCCTTGAGGGTCTGCCCCAGGATCTGCAGCCCCTTGGAGTGCCGGGAGAGCTTGAAGATACGGAAGACCCGGACCAGTCGGATGACTCTGAGGATGGCTAAGGACATGGCTTGCTGGCCGTTGCCTTGCCTCTCAGCCAGCTCGGTGCCCAGTGTGATGAAGTAGGGAATGATGGCCACAATGTCGATGATGTTCATGATGTTCTTGGAGAAGGTGGCCTTGCTGGGGCAGGCAAANTACTGAAACCTGAACTGGGGTCATCGGCTTCTGCGAAGTAGACGGCGCTGGAGAAGAGGATGACGCCGATGAAGAGGAAGAAGATGAGCAAGCCCAGCTCCCGCATGCTGGCCTTGAGGGTCTGCCCCAGGATCTGCAGCCCCTTGGAGTGCCGGGAGAGCTTGAAGATACGGAAGACCCGGACCAGTCGGATGACTCTGAGGATGGCTAAGGACATGGCTTGCTGGCCGTTGCCTTGCCTCTCAGCCAGCTCGGTGCCCAGTGTGATAAAGTAGGGGATGATGGCCACGATGTCGATGATGTTCATGATGTTGCGGGAGAACTCGGGCTTGCTGGGGCAGGCGAAGAAGCGGACGAGGAGCTCAAAGGAGAACCAGATGATGCACAAAGTCTCCACTACAAAGAAAGGGTCAGTGAAGGATGACACCATGGAAGTAGCCGAGGACGAGGAGTTGGTGAAGACATCAGGTGGGAGAGGGCCACCACCCGTCCCAAAGGTCCCCCCAGTTCCCTCATAATCGTGGTCATCCCTGAATTCAGGCAGGGTCTCCAGACAGAAGATGACGATAGAGATAAGGATGACCAGTACAGAGACAATGGCAATGCCTCGGGCCGGCCCAGAGCTCTCGGGGTACTCAAAGAGAAGCCACACTTGGCGCTGAAACTCCTTGTCGGGAAGTGGCCGCTGCTCCTCCCGAATGAAACCCTCGTCCTCCCGAAACTTCTCCATGGCCTCCTCCCCTAGCTGGTAGAAGCGGATCTCCTCGGAGAAGATATCAATGGGGACGTTGACGGGTCGCCGGATGCGCCCACCTGACTGGTAGTAGTAGAGGATGGCGTCGAAGCTGGGACGGTTACGGTCGAAAAAATACTCGTTGCGGAGGGGGTCGAAGTAACGCATCCTCTTGCGTGGGTCCCCCAGCAATGTCTCGGGGAACTGAGCTAGCGTCTTCAGCTGGGTCTCAAACCGCAGCCCCGAGATGTTGATCACCACCCGCTCACAGCACTCATGCTCCCCAGCGCCCGCGGGCTGGCCGGTGGGGACGGCAGCCGGTGTTGGGGGGTGATCGTAGCGGTCCCCCCCAAGCAAAGGATGAGGATGCTGCGGTTCTTCCAGCAAAGGGTCTCCGCCACCCCCCACCACGGTCATGTTGCCTTCCTCCCCTTCTTCACCTTCTTCCTCCTCTTGGTCGGGGACCGGCTGGGGGGTGGCAGGGGGCAGCTGTTCGGTGTAGCCCAGGTTGTGGTGGCTGCTGGTCGAGCCACCCCGCGGATGTCGGCTGGTGGAGGAGGCAGCCGGAGAGTAGAGCAAGCNTTTGGGTTTTTTTTTTTTCCCTGGCAGAAACTGCTGCCTTAGAGAGAGGGGAGGTTTTCTGCCCTTCTCCCGGGAAGGCGAAATGTAATTTTTATTATTAATTTTAGGGTTTGTCTGTTCATTTCAAGTCACCGTTTTCAAGCCGCGGCGGGGCTGTGGGTAATGGAAAGCAGACAGCGGCCGCCGGAGCCGCCAACAGTTGTTTTGAATCAGCGTTTCGGCTGAAGTGCTGGGGATTTTTTTTTTTT
>VXBO01010959.1:167584-180617 GCA_013400135.1 Rhinoptilus africanus | reverse complement strand
TGCCCCGCACCCCCAGCACCCTGCGGGCACCCCTTTCCCATCCCCAGCCCCAAGCGGGGGGACACGATCCATCCCCCCCACCCAGCGACACGCCGAGGGGCTTCGGTCCCCTCCCAGGGAGCATCCTTTGATGCTCAGCGTGGCGCAAGCGGGGAGAGTTGTTTGGGTTTTTTTTTTTCCCTGGCAGAAACTGCTGCCTTAGAGAGAGGGGAGGTTTTCTGCCCTTCTCCCGGGAAGGCGAAATGTAATTTTTATTATTAATTTTAGGGTTTGTCTGTTCATTTCAAGTCACCGTTTTCAAGCCGCGGCGGGGCTGTGGGTAATGGAAACCAGACAGCGGCCGCCGGGGCCGCCAACAGTTGTTTTGAATCAGCGTTTCGGCTGAAGTGCTGGGGATTTTTTTTTTTTTCTGTGTATAGAAGGGAGAGCGTGTGTCTGTCTAGCAGAGTGTGCGTGTGTCTGTGTGTGCCCGTGTGTGTGTCTGCACACGTGTGTGCGTGTGCATCCCCCCAGCAGAATAAATGGAGCACCCAAGCTGAGCCAGCCCTCCATGGAGGCAGTTTCAGTCTGAACCCAAATCTGCATTTCAGACTTGCCTGCAAGAAAGCTAAAATTTGGCTTCGAATGTTTTGGTTTTCTCCCTTCAATTGATCTTCTTATGCGAATCGTTCAATTTTGGTCAAACAGGATTTTTTTTAAGGCGAAAGCTTCCTCTGCAGGACCCAGCGCTGGGAAATGCTCCGTCCCCGGGAGACGTGCACCAGGGGCTACCTGTGATCTCTGCACCCGGCTGTGCCCATCTTCCCCCCAGCCCCCGCACGGGTCCCCGTTTTCCCAAACCCCCCCTACAGCAAAAGCGCTTTAATCCCCAGCCACATGCCAAGCAAGGCTTAGGCAATTCAGGGAGTTCCCAGTTTGGGAAAAAGCCCAACCACGATGGTCAGGGAAAGGCGAGAAGGGCGACCACACTCCCGTTCCCACACCGGCCGGGTGGTCCTGCCACGACAGAGGCTAAAACCCCACCACCAGCCCCACTTTAGCTCATCATGGTGGTTATTTTTAACCTTCACAGCCTCCAGAAAGTAGGAGAGAAAAACAGAAGAAAAGATCAAACTTATTTATGCTGTAAATCAGAAACAAGCTGTGCAAAATATACAAACCTGGGGGGGGGGGGAAACAACAATAAATACTGGTGTAAGAGCTGACTCTGGTCCGTGATGTGTTTAAGAGGTGTTTAGGTGTGGTGTTGGGGGCTATGGTGTAGGGGAGAACTTTGCAGGGTAGGGGCTGATGGTTGGACTTGATGATCCCAAGGGTCTTTTCCAACCTGAATGACTCTATGATTCTGTATAAATGGCAGATTGACACAGTGGACATGGTCTGAGCGAGCCAAGCCCATCTTCCTCTTTGCCGACAGAGGGAAAAACCCCTCTGCCACTAGAAATCAAAGAGGTTTCCTGGGGGAATGAGCCTCAGCAAGGTCCTGCAGATGAAAAATTGGACCTGGCTGTGGGACCAAACCCAACACAGCCTTGAGCTGCCCGCTCTGCCTCCGTCTCCACCAACCTCCCGGTGCCACGTGGCCACCGATGGGTTTGTCACACCAGCAGTACGGCAGCAGCTTGGTGTGGCCACTGGAAGACGTTCACCCGTGATGACATGCAGGGACACTCCTCTCCAGGCCACGTCACCTTGCCCAGACTTGGACACATGTCCCTTGCTGCCATCTCCATCCTTGGCTCTAAGCCCCACTTTTGAGTCCCGTTTTGCTTGAGGCTGCAGGATCTCCTGGGACGAGGGAGCTGGGGCAATGGGTCTCCAGTCTTGCTCCCCCATCGTTCCTACACCAATTAATAGTGCTAATCAGCAATGCGCTCCCAGCAAGAGCATCCACTCCTCCTTTCCAACACGGGCATCTCCCAGCCATCCCAAACCCCAGATAAAGCAGGAAGCAAAGCCCTGGTGCACCATTAACCCTTGAGCTGCCCATGTTTCTTGTAGGTTGAGAAAAATTCATGGAAACAACAGTTCACATCCAATTTTAAGGCTCATGATCATGAAATAACCATCATCTCCTCACTACATACATGTGCATAGCAGTTAAAAACTTGCCTGGCTCATCTCTTTCCTCTGCTCGGATTTCTGCCAATAAATCACTGTCATCTGGTCTAAGGCAAACAAACAAGGCTGCTTTAAGCCATAAACATTTATTGATGACAAAAAGCTCGAGGCAGCAAGGCATAACTTCCATAATTGCAACAGTTTCCTCTGGATCTCAGTCAGGGGTAAACTCTTCGGAAATTATTGAGAGAGCCGCAGACCTTCGGGATGCTGCTAGGAAAAGCCCTTCCCTTAAAACCCGGAGGAGGATTAAGCCTTTAGCCCCCATCAGCTGCAACGCAGCAGCAGACATTAACCCTTGAGCTCCGGGCAGCTTTGGTCTAGCATCACGCTGGCGCAATGGATTTCTCCGGGGGCTACAGCCTGGTGGCCTCAGACACTGCGTGGCCTCCTGGCCCTGTTTACTCCTCCGCTGCTTCCCCGTAATCCTATCAAAGCCAATTAAGCTGCGCCAGACGAGCAGGCAGAGAGCGGCCGGAGGGACAGATCACCCCCTCCTTGGTGAAGTCCCCTCTGCTCCTTCCTTCTCGTGAGGTCCCCAGCCAAGGTTTGGTTCAGCATTGGGGATACAGCAACAGCATCACCTCCTCTTGGCATCAGCCACTATCAGCCCCACACAGTGTTTCCCAGAAGGGTTTGCACTGCACCGAGCCCCACATTTGTCAAGCAGCAACAGAGGTGGCCAAGGTCACGTCCCAAACCCAGGAGGCCTGAGCACAAGGGCAGAGGCAGGAGAATAAAAGCCCAGGGGAAGCGGCATCTCCACAACGCCCGAGCCGGCCGGTGCTTCCCTGCGAGCCGGGAGCTCTCTCGGCGAGGTGCAGCATCAAACCTGCTCCTCAAGGCTGTGGCTTTTCTGCCTAATGCAAGATGTCTCAGTCCTCCCTCTGCAAGTTTCTCTCCACATTTTCACCCAGCTCTTCTGCTGCATCTGGTCACAACAAATTTAATTTAATTCCTAATGACCATTTAAGAAAACCCCCCGTGCAATGATCTACAAGCTGACCTACAACATCAGATGCGGTTTCTACAAAGGAGCAGAGCAAGCATCACTCTTTAATGGCCTTCTCAGGGCAGATTTCCAAGCAGAGGGGGGACACAGCTTCCCTCTTCCCACAGTCAGATCCAGACCACAAGGAGACGACACACCCCCCCCTCCAGCATCCCTCCCCAGGGGCACAGGGCCTGCAGAAAACATCTCAGGACCTTCACCCTGACCCTCAGCTATTCCCAGCCATGGGAATACCAGAGAGGCACACCCAGAGAGCACCTTAGCACCCTGCCCCCACCTTGAAACCTTGCCTNCAAATGTCCCCCCTTAACACCAGGCAGCTGGGCAGAGCCGTAGGGCATCCAGCCCGGCTGCTGCAGCCAGCAGGATCTCACCCACCCTCCCCTCCCTCCCGTCTGAATGGGAACCCTGCCTCCATTGATAAATCTGGGACAAATCTGCTATTCTTTATTTCGGAGGATCAGAAACCTTTCAGCGCAAACGCTGTTACAATAATACCTTCATGCACTGTAAATGTATTGTCTCTCCTCCCACAGTGGGGAACGCGCAAAGCCCCAACTGCTGCATCAAGGCAGCGCAGAATTAACTCGCTGGCGAGGTTTCTCCTCTCATCTCGGAAACACGAGCTCTACCTCCGCCGCTCAGAGCCTTAACGCGGACAGACGTTACAGACAAAGGCTCGAGGTTGTCACTCGGGTCACCAATCACTGCCTGAAACCTCTGCAGACAGGACCGCGGAGGACTGTTGGCATCAGACAGACAGTTCAGCATCAACCCAACTTTTCAAGATTAACTTGGAGCAATCCATGCATTATACAGCTAAAACAGATGAACGGATGCTCTAACCCTGCTCTGCTTCAGCCAGGTTCAGCTGCTTGCCCTCCCTGTAGCCTTCAACTGGTTCTTCCCTGGTTTAATTACGATTATTTGCTCAGCAACTGAAGAATAAGTTGAACAATGCGGCCTCCAGCTCCAGACTGACCAGTCCTGCCATCCTCACCTTCTCCCTCGTGGAGACAGGAGGTGGGAGCGTCCCCGCAGTCCCCGAGGCTCACACCCTTCCAGGAGAGCCATGCTTTTATCCCAACGTACACCAAGATGGGGTCACCGACCCCATTCCCACAAATCAGGCATCCCATCTCATCTCCTCGTCAAGCCACAAAAGCATCCGATGAGGGTTACGCCTCTGTGGTAACATCAAGGGTAATTTCCACCGATGCCACCCAGGGAGGCAGCAGGAGGGATGGGAACTGAATCTCGATTTCCCAGGATGAATTTAGCGCTCTAACACAGTCCCTATTCCTGTCCTCATCTTAGTCAGACTCCGGGTGTAACGCAGTCGTGGAGTGAATCCTTCAATCTCTCCGTGCCTCAGTTTCTCATCTGTACATTAAGAGAATATTTCTCGCCTCCCACCTAGAGTCTATTTAAATCCTACACCAGAAGCCTTTCGCCGCGCTCATCGTTGCAGAAAATACTGAAATTTGGAAGAGGGAGGAAAATTCAATGCTGGCTGAATACTGCGGCTCGCTGAGCCCTCAGCTCTGGTGAAGAGCATCGCTGCGAGCTCCGCCGGGATAACTGACGCCTCTCCTGAAGAGGGTATTAGCACCAAGCACAACAGGACCCCAAACACCCCAGGATCCTTTCCGACTGCTGCAGTCTGAAGGCAGCACGTCTTTAGAGAGCAGTCATTACTGTTAATAGATGGAGGGAAATGAAAATTGAACCGCTAACCCAAAATAACTGAGCATGAACAGGAGCTATTTTTCATATTTTTTTTCCACGACGCTGTGGATTTAGCAAGAGTTACTGGGCCAGCAAAGAACAAGATTTGGTGGTTAAAAAAGATCAGACAAGTTACTCTGCATCACTCCGTTATTTCGCTCAGTGACTCCGTCGGCTTTAACGGAGCTGCCTGAGCTAAATCCCATCCAACCCTTTGAGGATCTAGGGGTTACAACTCAGGATATAGTTAGACCTATTTTAATATCCTAAAAATGTGATTAACTGGGCGGGATTATGGTGGCCAAACAATGTTAATGCAAATTCCGCTGTAATGGGGATCATGTTCCAAGGCCTTCACAATGACAGCGAAATGATACCCAGCGACTTCTTACACAGCTCCTGTTGCACGCGATTATTTGGTCATTAAGATATAAGATTACATTGACAAAGCAATTTAACCACAAATCCAGGGAGACAACAGGGCAACGTTACTGTGTTTTCATTATGAAGGCAAAAACGTCCACGGGAGGGGAAGACAACCTGGATTTCAGTGACAGGGAGTCCTTGGGGACTCCAGGCAATGCCAGGAGAGCTCAATGCTGAGTCTGACCTGGCCTTGGCGTAAAGATCCGAAACCTCCAATTTCTGGCAGAAAAAAAGCGTGGCACGGGTGAGGAGTGACTCCTCACCTCCTGAATAATGGATGTCACTTCTGGTTGGGGTTGGTGACAGTCACCCAGGGAGGCGGCACGAGGCCAGGCGCAGCCTTCGCAGCCTCCTTAAGCCGAGCGAACCGCGACAACATCCCACGGCAGCGAAAACTCTCAATATCAGCCCCTACAACCAAACCCAGCCACTGCTCTCCCTCTAAAGGTACAGAGATGGAGCACTTTGCCCCAAAATACGGGATCAGTCTCTTCACAAGTCGATTTTTCAGAGGATGCTCAAGAAACTCAGGGTGAATTGCTGTCTAGCTCCCTTCAGCTGCACAAAGAACTCTGTTTTTAAGTAATACGATTTTGCCTTGCACAGAAAACACTGGAGAATCTATAAGTCACCTCTGTGCCACAAAGCATCCCTTGTACAGACTAAAATGTTTATTTTTAGAACATGCACTCTTCACCTTTTCCCCCACGCTTTCACCTGCGATATTCCAAAAAATAAATTGCATCACAGAAACGAAGTGGTTTTTCCTGTGTTGGGTAACTGGGATGGAGCCTGCCTCAACCCTCCTCCACCTTGGCACCAGGCACCGCGGCCTCCCAGCAATTAGATCAGTGTTAGCTGAGCGCGGAGGAGATTTATCGAGGGCACGGAGCTGTCTCACCCGAGCGCAGGATCCCCATGACAGCCACAGCACCGTCTGGAAAGCAGGCAAGGACTTTCACACCGTGTTTTGTCTCTTGGATTTCTCCGCCTTCCCCCAATCCTCCCAATTTTTCCGTGACTTTTCATTTGCTGGTCGAGCGTGTCAGAGAGGAGAGAGATGAAATCTGAGCTTGCAGGAGTTTGATTGACACAGCCCGGGAGCAAAGAATGAAGGATGAGGCATTGGCATCACATTGTATTCGAGTGGGACAGAACTTAGGAAAAATTAGGAAAAATTATGAAAAATTTTTACACTGAAAGGGTTATTAAGCATTGGAACCAATTAAGCATTGGAAGTGGCTGAGGCACCATCCCTGGAGGTATTTAAAAGATGGGTAGACACATTAGAGACATGGTTTATGATGGTTTTTGCTAGAGTTAGGTAGATTGTTGGACTCGATGATCTGAAAGGTCCCTTCCAACCCAGGTGATTCTATGATTGTACGACTTCCATCAGCCTCGCGTCTCTGGCACCACTGGGGAAGAGCCACCATGTAGCAAATTTGGTGCCAGCAAGGAGCTAGCACCAGGAACGCAAGCATCAATACGTCCAGCTCGGGGACAAGCCACCTCTTGGAGAACCAGGCTTGGCCCCCAGAGCATCACAGTGTCCTAAGGGCTGGCAGGACTGGGGGGGCCCGACCCAGCTCTGGGTGCCCACAGCCCCCATGCGACTCTGCTAACCCGAAAAACCAAAGCGAGGAAGTGCTCTGGTTTGAAACAAAATCACACGACAGATTTTGCCGGAGGTGAAACTGTTGGTGGTTAAAATGGGGAAGCCGAGGGGTAGGGGAGAGCTGAGAGGGGACAGGAAACCCCTTCCGCGGCTCATCGCTTTACACCTTCTAAAAAACACAGGAGCAAACTCACTGTAGTCTAATTTTTTCTGAAGCCATCAAATTTCCATCAGAGTTTGATAAAGCGACAGACGGGGTGTCTACGGCCTGGCTGCAATGGGAGAGCCATGCTGCAAAGACAGGGATGCTCCAGCGAGCTGGGTCCCCCAGCGACATGGTCCTCAGTCCTCGGTCCTCAGGCTTTCGCTCTCAAAGGAAACGGCTAAATAGAAAATTAAAACTTGCACAAGTCACCAGGTGAAACACATTACTGCAGCCCTGGCTTAAGTGAATTAGTTAATGTCTGCATAGTGCTTCGAAATACTAAAAAAAAAAAACCACCCCACCCTGCATTAAGTGCAAAAATTGCCAGCATTCACTTTCTAGCTGGCAATCCAAGGGAAATTCTCTCCCGCCTGAGGGCCCTTCTGTCTGCCCTCCCCATCTCCACGGCCAGTTTAACCCTTGATCACCAGCGCTGGGAACTGATCTGTTATAAAAAGCCCTCTCCCAGCTCTAACGTTATTACACGGGGGTTATTTTCTGCAGGGGAGAAGCATTAGCACAGGGCTTGCAGTTTTCCAGCCCCAGTGGTGAGTTTGTTTGGGTTTAGCTGTCACATCTGGATGCTGGGAGATCTGCGTTTAGCTGTAACGTCTGGATGCTGGGAGATCGGCAAAGCCTGCAGGTAAAGCTGGAGCTCCTTAGCGCTTCCCAGCCGTTAGGCAAAGGCTTAATTTCTAGCTGGGAAACCCAAACCGGCAAAAATTCAAAGCCAAGGAATCTGTGCAGCATCATGGGGAGTCTGCAGGAGAGCTCAAACACCTGAGCCCTGCAGCTCAACCCCGTGATTTATTTTTAAGCACGTTTTCTGCTTTTTACCGACAGCGCTTCTTCTCCGGGATCCCCCTGCTCGCACAGACCATGTCTCAGAAACCCCGAGGACCTGCTCAGAAATCCCTTGGTGTCACAGGTTGTTTGCAAAGAGAAACACACTGAAAACGGGGTAGCAGATGAGTCATTTTTTTTGGTCTTCTTAACCCCCCCTCCTTGGGACCGGGCAGTGCCACGCTGGGTGGGGGGTGACACAGTCCTGTCCGGACATCAGGGGCCGCGTTCGTTTTGCTGACCGACAGTCTTTTTTGTCAAAAGCTGATAATAAGGAAAGAGATCTGCCAACAACACAAGACTCCCTCAAATGACTTTTCTTCCACAACCTCTAAAGCAAAAGTAAAAGCTGTCACGTTCCTCTTTTCCATTTCTCTAAGCCCAAAATGACAATATAACCAATTTGGTTTTCCTTGGAGGGGGGAGCTTCCCGGTGCTTGGCTTTTTATTTTTTTTCCTTTGATATATTAGGAAAAACAGGTCCTTGCTCAGCCTGGGGACACCGGGAAGGCTGATCCGCTCTGTCACCTGTGACAGTAACCCCAGCAACAGCTCGGCTGCCGGCAGAGGCAGGAGAGGATGGAGGATGCTGACTCACTGCCTGCTTCGCTTTCGCAGCTCACCCTTCGTAAAAAGCCTGGCTGGAAGAGTCTTGCTATTCTCTTCCTCTAACCTTCCCCATAAAAAAAAAAAAACAAAAAAAAACAAAAAAACAACCACAAAGTAAGAAACCTCAATTATAAACGACGACATGAAGAAGTTTTAATTCCACAAAGGAACTCATTTGGGTTCAAAAGGCAGTGCCCACCATTCCTTCGCTGAAGTCATTACAAACAGAAATGACTGGAGATGGAAGGTTTTAGCTGCAAATATAAAACTCTATAATAATAAATTATTAACAGCCTGGAGATAGCAAGAAAGGGGAGGAAACTTGAGAAGACCTTCTTAAAAAAAGAATTCTCCCCCAAACGACTGAAAGTCTCTTTTCTCCTTTCCTTTGACCTTATTTCTTTGCCTGCTGCTTGCTTTCTTTTTTAATGCAAATCTTGTGCTTTCTCTGCTGCTTTGTTCCCCTTCTTGTCTTGGGGAAGCACAAAATGAGATCCAGAACAGCCACGAGAGAGGAAATCAGTTGACTTCGCCTTTTTCTCACAGCTTTTCCTCCTGGTAAAGCCATTTGGGCTGGAGAACGATGGGAACACAGTGCAGGCAGAGCACCGAAATGCTGGTGGGAGCGAGACCCAAGGGCGGCTTCCAGCATCCCTTTGGGAGGGAGCCCAGACATCAATGGGGTCCCCACCAGAACACAATTCTGCCGATGCCCCCTTGGGAGCAAAGCTATGTGACATCCCTCCTCGTAAACAGTGAATTTGGCAATGCTTTTTTAATTGCCAGGAGTTATTTCTGCTTTTGATTTAACCATTGGGTCCATCATGAGGAGTACGTCTAGGAACCCTGGAGAAACTCCTGCATCAAAAGTAGCATGGCCAGCAGGGCGAGGGAGGTGAATCTGCCCCTCCTGGGGGAGACCCCACCTGGGGTGCTGCCTCCAGCTCTGGGGTCCCCAACAGCAGAAGGAGACGGAGCTGTTGGAGCTCCTCTGGAGCTGTTGGGCCAGAGGAGGCCCTGGAGATGCTGGGGGGGCTGGAGCCCCTCTGCTGTGGGGACAGGCTGAGAGAGCTGGGGGGGGTCAGCCTGGAGAAGAGAAGGCTCCGCGGAGACCTTCCAGCCCCTTCCAGTCCCTCAAGGGGCTCCAGGAAAGCTGGGGAGGGACTCTGGAGCAGGGAGGGGAGCCGTGGGACGAGGGGGAAGGGTTTTAAACTGGAAGAGGGGAGATTGAGATGACATCTGTGGAAGAAATCCTTTGCTGTGAGGGGGGTGAGCCCCTGGTCCAGGTTGCCCAGAGAAGCTGTGGCTGCCCCATCCCTGGAGGGGTTCAAGGCCAGGTTGGACGGGGCTTGGAGCAGCCTGGGCTGGTGGGAGGTGTCCCTGCCCAGGGCAGGGGGGTTGAAACTAGATGATCTTTAAGGTCTCTTCCAACCCAAACCATTCTGTGACTCTATGAAAGCTCCTGGGTGGTGTTGCCAGAGGTGGTGATGTCTGGGCTGGGTTCCCTCTCCTGTTGACCCCAACTCCTGCCACCCAGGAGTAATGGAAGGCCCTTGCCCTTCACTTGAAGGGTGTTTCTGTCCCTCAGGCAGAGCAGAGCCAGCAAAAACCCAGCACAAGACATTATTATTGTTATTAGCTTGCAAAAAACCTCATGAGGTGCCTGATGATTTCGGGGAGGGGGAAGAGGAGAGGGTGAGATCTGACTCACGGCTGGGAAACGCACGAGGGTGGCAGAGCCTGTTAGAGAAAAATCAACCCAAAAGATGCCTCCTTGCTCAACAGTTATCATAAGCCAGAATTTAACAGGGAAATCCTGCTAAATCCTCCAATTTCTGCAACACGTACAACCATGTTTGGCACTGCTCAGGGGATGTGGGTAACGTGGGTCTGGGGATATAGTGCGATATTGAGGAAGCTCTGACAGCCATACAGACCCTGTATAAACCCTATATAGACCCTACACACACCTTACACACACCCTTCTTGCCAGCTCACCCGCCTTCAGGTGACAACCATCACCTATAGATAATAGATATAGATATGCCATAAAAACCAGGTCCCTTGGTGCCCAGCAAGCAGCATCTCTGCCACGGAGATGCTGCCGGCAGGTCCAGCCTCCTCCTCCTCCTGGCATGGAAAATGGGTGAGAAAATGCGTTTTTCACCCCATGCCCTCTGTGAAGGGGTTTCAGGCTGTACCTGCCTGTGTCTATTGTCTGCTGCCTGCCTCATCACGGGAGCTTTTAATAGCTCCATTATGGCAGCAAAGACGGTGTGAGGCATCTCTGCAAAGCCGAATTGGAAATGCTTTTTAATGAGGATGATTCACGGTAGCTCCCAGCCCCGGCGGCAGCCACGGCTCTGCGGACAGGGCGCTGCCTTGCACTGACATTTCATCACGAGGGAGCTGGAAAGAAAAGCTTACGGCTACCGGCAATTCCCAGCTTTTTGCAGCATGGAGGAGAGACGGAGGTTTGTTCTCTGCTCATTTGAATCTCCAAAGCAAAGAGGTAAAAGGGTTTTTGAGCTCCAAAGTTTGCAGAAATGCCCCGAAATGTGATGTGAGCAGCACTGCGACCACCTCCTCCACCAGCCTGACTCAAGAAAAGGGATAAAGCCACAGAGCAGGGACAGGAGAAAGTCCTCTACCTGTATTTTGGAGGTTGCTTCCCCATTTAAAGATACCTGAACTGCAAAGCAGGGCCAGGGAAAAGCCAGGAGGCTCAACAGAGTGCCCACATTTGGGTCTGGTTTAGACCATCATTCATTAGTCCATTAAACAGATGACTTTGGGACTATTTCCCAAGGCGATGCACAAAATTTTGGGGAAAAAGGACTAAATGAAACGTCCCCTTATCCCTGTCTCCAAGGCTCTGCAACGCCCTCGGGGAATGGTGCCTCAGTCTCCCCATCTGTAAAATGGGCTGCGGCAGGTATTGACCTTCCTTCACGGAGTGCCCTGAGATCTAGGGAAGACGTGATCAGGGTGGCAATTATAATTCTTTCCATCATCCTAATGGCATTTTAGAGCCCATCATGGTTGTGGCTGGATTTTGACATTTGTTAGAAAGAGATAAAAGCTTTTTTTCACTGGTTGGTCTGAAGGCTTTCAGGCTCTCTTTGATGTGCTGTGGCTAATAGCCCCTTCATTTGATTAATTTTCATTCCTGCCGTCAGTCTTTAAGAGCTGCCACACGGACTTTGTGAATGGATTGGAAGAGACGGAGCAGCGATTCCCCCCTGAAAGCTGCTCCAATTCTCATTAATACAAATCCCCACAGGGTGAACTCCCAGCCCCACGCTTGTGTGCGAGGAAGCCCAAAATAGTAACGTTTATAATAATAATAAATAATGGGGCGGGTGCTAGAAACGATGAAGCGCCTCCGACGGATTTTGTGTGTGTGTGTGTATGTGTGCAGGAAGGTCCCAAAACGCAAGTGACAGCAATAATCGAGGCTTTTGTCAGAGCGTGAGTGTTAGGAATAATTGAATCGCTGCCTTGTTACATACGGACCGATTTAGACCCTCATTATGCATTTGGCAAGTACTTAGCATAACGAATCAATTTAAAACGGCACATGAGACTCAAGTAATTCATAATGAAACTCCAAATCAAGATTACAAGGCAAGACTAAGCCTCCCCAGCTCAAATTAAGGGGATGGAGAGGCAGCCCGTGATGAAGATGAGCTGGGGGTGGGGAAGAGGCTGGAGGAAGCCTCGAAGGCTCTGCCACCACCTCCCGCGTGGCCTCAGGTCAGGAATTTAAGTCTCCTCGGGCTCTGGACCCTCGTACCAAAACTGCACATGTGGTATTCCAGTTTCAGGGAGTATTTCATGTCTGGCTCCTTTCACAAATGAGAGAGGCAAGGTCTGGTCTGAGGTGGCTGTTGGGTGTCCTGTCTCAGGGCTTCTCTCTTTCTATTCAAGAAAAAGACCCAAATCTAAACAGTTTCTCCTCTGGAACTTACCCCACAAAAGCCCCTTTGCCACCACAGCATACCGCAACTCTGCCGTGCCCCTCCGCTGAGCCACAATAATTCCCTGCCTCCCAAATATCACACAGTTTAACAGGCTTAAAACAGTGAGATGGGGGAAGAGGCATGAGATGAGCCGCGTGGGCGAGACGAGGTACCCACAACAGGATTGAGGCGGAAACCAAGCACGTAAATCCAGGCAGGCTTCACGAACCCCCCTACACAGGCGTATGCAACAAATCCAGCACTCGGTGGCAAAACTTAGAGGAGAAAGGACCTGGCTGCTGCCCACAAGGCACGGAGCAAGGCAGAGCCTGGCGTCAGACGGGCTTGAGTCTGACTTTAGGCACCCAAAGCAGGGGAGAAATGTAACAGCAGGTTCTCATAGCAGCTGTCTGCTGAGGCTTTACCTCTGTGCATTTTAGGAATTATCCAGCTGGGATTAAAAATGCCTCCCACCCCTTCATATTTAAATATAGGTTTTCAGGCTAACA
>VXBO01010959.1:102955-167549 GCA_013400135.1 Rhinoptilus africanus | reverse complement strand
AAAAAAAAAGAAGAGGAAGAAGAAGACAGAGACAAGGCTTTGCTCAACTAGAGCTGAATAATTAGGGATGACTAATACGATGTGCTGTGGGAAAGCGCAGAAGAGGCTCTTGCCAGGATGCAGACCCCGGCTGATAAGGCCTACGATATCCACAGGACAGGTCATCCGGGGTTTCTGGGGTACTGTTCTTTCAAGTTTAGAGTCTTTCTCCTGACTCTCCAAACAAGCTCCTTTGCTCTACCACAGAATCAGAGAATTGCACAGGTTGGAAGAGACCTTTCAGATCATCGAGTCCAACCACCAACCTAAGTCTTGGCAAAAACCATCACTAAACCATATCTCTAATCATTACGTCTACCTGTCTTCTAAATTCCTCTGGGGATGGTGACCCCACCACTTCCCTGGGCAGCCTGTTGTGATGCTTTTACCATCATGGGTAAAAGAGGAGTCAAAGAGGAGTTTGCTGGGCTGGGACCACCCATCTCCTCCTGTCCCTTGGTTCCTGGTCACAAATACAGACCAGAGCCAAGCGGGTGCCCCGCGGGACACAGGCACAGCTGGGAAAGCTGGAAACTCAATTTGACTGGGACACTTGGGTTACTTGGGGAAAGAAAAAAAGCTCATCCCGGTAAATTTACACCCAAGCGACAGCCTGGAAGTCTCCGGCACAGGGGCAGCGGGAAGAAGATGCTCCTGTGGAATCCCTTTGCTCCAGGTGGTCCCCAGTTAACCCCATTTCTCCCCCTGGAAAGATTAGGAGAGGAATTTTTCCTAGGTAATTCCAAATCTCTGCTCCTTGTGTTCAGCCCGACATCTCGTCCCAGCTTTTGGCTTAACAGCGTCGGTCAGCTCAAAGGTATTTTCCAACCTTGCTGCTCCATGCAGTAATTCCCAGTGATACAGTGTGATGAAAGGAAGTTACTAGGCTCCTGAAAGGCAGATGCAATCCTTAATGTCTGTATTATAATGTAAATATTGGTACAAAAAATATTCAGGATCCTCTGATATTCCCAGTACTGTTGAAGATGCTACCCATACGGATATCAGGTACGTGCAGCAGCAGCTCCAATGATATTTTTGAAGATCTCAGGGAAAAAAAAAATCAAGATCTGTGTGTACATGCACATTTAATGAAAGAGATTTAAAAGAGCAGGATCACCTCCAGTATCACGGTGGAATTATTTTGGCTGAAGGGCATCTCTGGAGGGATGCTGTGCAGGTGCAGAGGAACTCTTAAAGCAGCCAAAAAATATTCATGGAGACTTGCTATAAATTGTGACAAATCAAGCTGCTACTTGTTGTATTAAGCTTCCCTAGACATTTTTTCTTTTTAAATTAATGCTTAAGTTCTCAGAGGTTCCGGATTTATCCCATAAAGTGCAGGGATGAAGTTACAAGATCCTTCACAAGGCTGTTTTGGCTATTTTTCAATATATAGCACCTAAATATTCTCTTCTTAGTATTACGGCAATGACATAATAGCTTACACTGGTCTTTTTTGCACAATATTCTGCTCACACCTTCTGCATGGTACAGTTAAGGCGGAACAACAAACATTTTCTGAGGAATATAAAGGTTTGGTGGGATGGGCCCTGTCGTCTCCAAAAAGCTGTTCCTGAAGTCACAGCAATTTTCCCAAGTTTTAGCAAAATGAAGGTTCCCGCTGCCCAGGTGCTTGCTTCTATCTCCCATTAGGGTAGCTGGATCCACGGGGATCTTTACATAAACATGCCCAAAAGCAAGTCTTTCTCATCTTCTCATTTTTCCCAAAAATGATCCTTTTTTTGCCAAAAACTCTTAGGTGCTAAATGCAGCTGGTTTCTGCTTCTTCTGACACAACTCAATAGAAGACGGGAGAAGTTCATTCCCCCAAATGCGTTCATAATGCTGCTATCCAAAATACTTCACAGGAGTCAAAAGCAGAATGAAATACTCCAGATTCATCCAAGTTCACTCATAAATTTATTTTAGAAAATCCCAGAGAAGGTGAGGAAGAGAAAAATCAAAGGGGGAAATCATGGGAAATGGAAAACTTGGTTCACCTCCAGCTCTAAGGGACGTGCTGCAAACAGAGAGTCCCGTTGAGTGAAAATACACGAATTTCGGGCACGTCTAGTGAGATTAGAGAGTTTGGAAAAAAATGGTGAACTTGAAAGCGCGTGGGAGCGTGTGTGTGCACGCACACGCGTGTTCACAGAGGACAACCGGGACACAGGGGAGTGCGGATGGTGCATTTTATTAGAAATTCACGTGCTCCGGTGGTGGTTCTTCGTTAGTATTTTGCAAGTTGCATCCAGGGGGAACTTTTTCCCCAGGAGCTGAGGAGCCGACTCCTCCACGGATGTACCCAGCTGGTTTCAAGGTCATCATGTTGATGCCGGTTGAAAACCAAAGCCCAGACAGTGCAGGATCGGTGCAGCTTTTGTGGTCCCAGCGAGTCGCCATGAGTCACCCAGAATGAGAGCAGGTTTATAGGTTGTCACGTAACCTCCTCCTGCCATTTTGTGGCTATGTAGGACACGCAGCCTCCAGGGAGGCTCCAACGCTGATCTAGCATTCTTCATTTAGTGGTTTTGTGCTGCAACATGTTGGTTGGCAGATGGATTATCTGGGCCAAATCCTGCACTCGGGGATACCCAACGCATCTCTCGATGACTTCACTAAGCCGCCTCATCTTGCCGAGCAACACGGGCGGCGTGACCCTGGGGTCTGTGTGCAGCTACTGGAACAGCCTTCCCTGCGTCCCACGTGTCCCCAGCAAGCTGTCCCGGCACAACGCCACAGGGCACAGCATGGGGACGGCAGGGCAAGGGGGGATCCAGCCACCCACGGCGGGGATGGGGGATGTCCCTCTCGGCGTGACAAGGAGCATGTGCCCACTCCAGGCACTGGGAAGGGCAGACGCAAAAGGATGGATGGTGGGGGTGTTCGTCATCTCCCCAGAGTGTCTGTTTGCGTTTTTTTAAGTTAAAGGATGGGCTGGGCAAGACAGATTTCAGCTCCTACTTGTCGTACTGAGCATTTACCTTGAAACCTCCCCAAATCCCAGATCTTGAGAGAAGCCAGGTCGCGGCTGCATGTGTTCAGGCTGTAAGTGCAAATGATTATAAACCCTTTCCTAAGGAGAACCTACCCTTCCATCCCCCACCACCCACGCAAATCGATCTCCTCTCCCTTGCTGGGGAAAGGAGTTGACCTTATTTCCAGCTCTCCCTCCTCCAGAGCGACGAGGGAAGGTGACACAGTTTGGAGATCCAGCTGTGGCGTGCAACGTTGGGAGCCGGTGCCTTGGGCTTCGTTAGAGCATCCTGCAAGAGTCACACTAAACTACAAGGGGTGAAATTTTTTGGCACCCATTGCCTTCTGCAATGAGCTCTCCTAAAAAGCTGACTTGCTATGAAAGCACCCAAAAAAGACTTCATGCTGATAAAAAATCTTTTTCCTGGTAAAAGACTGCTCCAAAATACCAATAGTCTAAATTTATCCATTTCTTGTGAAACATCCCCCAAACTGTGTCCCCAAAGCACAGAGTAAATCCATTCTGGTTTGACAAAGAGTTTAAGAAAATGGTCTGGGCTTTCCCACATTTGGTTCGGGGTTAGTACAAAACACAGATTTAAAGGCCAGCAGGAAGGCTTTTCACTGTGTCTTTCTCCCTGTTTGAAATAAAACAACTTCTTGCCTGGTAATTCCCACACCAAGCCTGGTTTGCAGCAGGGCTGGAGATCTTTAATGTCACACCTCATCTCAGTGCAAAAGTTCCACTACTTTTTTTCCATTCCCTCTTTATTCCACGGCTGAGTTTACTTAGCTACATCCTACAGACGCTCCCATAAAGAGCCCCTTAACTGCTGCGGCAGATGATAGTCTTTGAACTGCAAATCTTCGGGCCTCAGCTCAAAAGATGATGGAAAAGGAGCCACCATTTAAAAGGAGAGAAGAGGAGGAGCATCTCCCTGCCAAGTATTTGAGCACTTGAGCCTACCGACTACAGACACGCAGCTTAGCCCAGCTTCGTATGAATTCTTTGCGAGATGCAGAGTTTGAATGAAAAATGCAATTTTTCTTAGGAAGAAAACTTTCTATCTCCACGGGGCAGCCGAGGGAGAGGCCGCACCACGGCCTCGGCACCGTCCAGGAGCAAACACAGCAACCAACCACGGCCACCTGAGGTCCAGGAGTTTGTTTCTTATCCTATTTTAACACCAGCTGGGTCCAGGTGGCAGAAAGACGGAACAAATGCCTTTGGCCCAAGGTGTTGATTTAATTTCTATTTGTCTCCTTTAGTTTTGTTCAACGCTAAACCTATTGCTTCCAATACATCCCACAAAGATGCTGCGCTGCTCGTCTTGGGAAACATTTCTCTGCGTTATCCAAGCAGAGAAAGCTCAGCAGTGACCAAATCCTTTCTGCTTCTTGCATTAATCCCCACTCTCTCCATTTTACCTAATAATCTCTGTGTTGCTCTATTTATACTGCTCTGCTGACGTCCAGCTCTACAGGCTCTCCTGCACTCCCCGTCTAGGAAAGCCAGGGATTAGGCTTGTGAATTTTTCGGTCGTGCAGGCATATACCCAGGTGATGTGTTAAAAATCCTGGCTTTGCATTCACCGCCGCATCTGTTCCTTCTTTTCCCCCGCCCCGGCCCTGTTTTCTGAGACAGTGAAAAATCATGTGAACTGTGGGGTTTGGGGGACAAACTGCCACAGCAGCTCCCAGCCCCATCTGCAAAGGTGGGTGCCCAGAAGTGATGCTGGGGACAAAAGCTGAGGATCCCCTGGGTTGTTTTTTTGCCTCCTGTCTCAGACCGACCCGACCATAAATATAAGCGGAGAAAATAAGAGGAAAAAAGACTATTTTTAGCCATCGCTGGGTGGATGGGAAGGTTCACTTCTGAGGCTCGAAGGCCGACCTTTGCAGGTCCAGGAACTGGAGCTCAGCCGAGCGTAACAAGTTCATCCAGAAAACCTGCTGCCCTTGGTTATTAGCTCTGCTTTAATAATGATGCTACAGGACTCGGCGCTCTGCCTCGCTAGTCGGGAAGTCTGTCCTCAGGGAGGCTGTGAAGACACACAGACACCCAACCTGCTGCCCTTTAGACACCTCCCTACACACAACCACAATCCCCATCTCCTTCTCCGGGGCAACACGCAGAGCCCCAGCGCCTCCCGACTTCTGTTTGTGTGCCTGGGGAGCAGCGGGGGGGTGCATGTGACAGGCATGGAGATGTTTTCCAGAAAGCAGAAAACCTCACAGATTTCCCTGAGTCTTCCCCCAGACGCCTTCAGCTCCCAACCAGACTCTCTTACAGAGCCGTGCGCATGAAAATCAGATGCAAATCTCCCCGCTGCAGAAATACCCAACTGATACGAGCCTTTGTTCCTTCCCAGGCATAATTGCAATTTGAGGAATGCTCTCCTCTAAGAGAAATGTCTATTTAACCTCCGCAT
Source organism: Rhinoptilus africanus (assembly GCA_013400135.1). Classification (NCBI taxonomy): domain Eukaryota; kingdom Metazoa; phylum Chordata; class Aves; order Charadriiformes; family Glareolidae; genus Rhinoptilus; species Rhinoptilus africanus. The sequence continues at coordinate 162,099 of VXBO01010959.1, read as the reverse complement.
TATCTAGAGGTGGTTAAACTCCATATGTCCATCTGCGGCAGCTGATAGGGAAACACTGAAGGAAGCTGATAGCATCTTTCATTTCTCATCGGTAACCCCACGGCTAGCCTCCTGCCAGCCGCCTTATTTTCCATTGTACAAGGCACCAGCTGCATCCTTCCGGGTCCTAACAGCCCACTTTTATATCTATTCAAAGCCTGTCATTTCTACCAACATCATTAAGGACAAGATTTGGGACAAAATGTTTTGCACCTTGGTTTTTTTGTTCGTTTTATAGTCACAGCTGGGAGAAGGAGGTTTGTTTTTTGCTTTGCAGAGGAAGCTGCTAGGAGAATGACAAGCCTTTGTTCTTCCTAGGGCGCTCAGAGAATTGGCACTTCCAGAATTCAAGTCCTTGGGAAGCCATTCAGACCCACGGCTGTTAAGAAAATTGATTATAAATTCCATTAAGCAAGTCCAGGTGAACCGAAGCTGGCAGCACTGACTGCCAGCCCTGCTTCCCTCCGACCAACACTCCCAAAAGCCTGAGAAATCCAGGCATCGGCTTTGAGAAAAACCCTTTCTGCGAAGTTCAGCCACGCAGCAGAATAGCCCTGACCCAGAAACCCAGGGCCAAGCCTTAGATTTGGCCCCTGCATCTGTGATACGTCCATGATCGTCGCGCAGCACAAGACAGCCCGACTGGGGCAGAGCCTCCACCCAAACCCAATTCTCCCTTCCCAGATTAACAAAACGTCTTGCAAACTCTGCAGCAAGAGCTGGAAAACGAAGGGCAGCAAACAAGCAAAGCCACCACCTGCATCCTCAGTAGCGAGGCTGGCACTGGGATGATGATGGGGCACTGAAGTATCACTGAAACCCAACGCAGTGGATGCCCCGTGCTCCTGTCATGGACCTCGCACCAAGGAGAGATTGTCCCTCCTTGCCACAGCTCCTGGCTCACTACAAGATGTGTCGGTAACTCCTGGAGAGTTTTTCTGGAGAGCTTGGGAAGCACTGCATCACCACCAGCACCCAAGATGCATCCCTAGCACGGGAAGGAGACATCTTCAGGCCTTTCATCAGTCCTGCACGCCATGGGACAATCTCCTCTGTGGGCTGATGCTGGTAACCCCCACCACAGTAAGAGCGGAGCGTATCCATCCTCACTCAATACTCAAAAGCCTTCCACCAGGCTCTGCTGACCATTGTGTCAGGTCTTGCCTATGCACCTACTGAAAGACCACTTTTGTTCCAAAAAGCTACAGTTGAAAGCGCTAACCTTGCTCCAGAGATAGGAAACTTGGGCACAAGGTTTCCCTCCAGCAGCCTCATCTCAGGAACTACGAGCAGATCACTCACATCTGACCTCAACGTCCCTGCCACTAAACCACAGACACCTCTCAGCCCAGCAAGGCACACGCTTACAGCTGCCAGGGGGAGCCGAAAAGCATCACATTTTGGCAGCCTTTACACAAGGATGGCTGAATTCCCCCCATTTCCATCGCTCATGCTGCAGCAGGATCTATTCCCAACCCAAGCGCCTGGCCAACATCACCTCACCAGGTGAGATGTGATGGGGGATGTGTGACGCAGCAGCACGCCTCTATTTTAAGGTGCTGCTGTGTGACTGCTGGAGAGGTGTTTTTCTTTTTCCAAATCTTCAGCGGTGTGAACACAGAGTCAGGGAGAAGGTGGAGACGGCCACTCCATCGGAGTGCAGGCACGCATTTAGCTGTGCCATGGGAACAACACTCGCATTTGCAACCCCGAGTCATCACAGAATCATTGAATCATAGAATCATAGAATGGTTTGGGCTGGAAGGGACCTTAAAGCCCACCCAGTGCCCCCCCCTGCCCTGGGCAGGGACACCTCCCACCAGCCCAGGTTGCTCCAAGCCCCGTCCAACCTGGCCTTGAACCCCTCCAGGAATGGGGCAGCCACAGCTTCTCTGGGCAACCTGGGCCAGGGGCTCACACGGAGAAAGCAGCCATCCCATCCCATCCCATCCCATCCCATCCCATCCCATCGCATCCCATCCCATCCATCCCATTCCATCCCTTCCTAGCCAGCCCAGGGCATGGAGGAGAGCTTGGGATGGGAGAGCTGATGATTTCTCAGGGATGAGAGTACCAAGTGCCCAGTAACATGCCAAACCCCATCACCCCTTGGTGTCACTGGTGCCTGATGACACCATCTTCAACCACTTCCATCTGGCCACCTGGAGACCACCACCCAAACCCACCGGCTAGGCAAGAGCAGATCTCAGTGCCCAGCTCAGAGCTGACTGTTCCCATCCCTTTTCCAGTGGTTCCAGTTTTCTTTCTACCCGCTCCGCCAACTTACACACGCGGGCGCGCAGCTGAACTCACGGAGGAAAACGGTATGTGCCCCACCAGCTCTGCCGTGAGAAGACACATTGTGCTCAGGTCCCTTCCTGGCCAGCAGTTATTTGTCTTTTGGCGTTTGGGAGGGTTATTAATACCGAAGCAAAACTAAGCAGACAATAAATGCACAGTGTTAGAGCAGCAGCACATGTTGTTTCAGGAAACTTAAAAATCCCGTCAACAGGGACTTCAGCCCAGAGGCTCTGTTCAGCGGGGTTGTATTTATTTTTAGTAATAATTCTTCTATTAAATCTGCAGTGATTGGAGGTTGCAGAGACAGGAAAATTTTAAAAAGGGGATATTGAACCTGGAAGCCCAGGCAAGTAAAAAAAGGGGATATTGAACCTGGGAGCCCAGGCAGGGACCTCCACTGTTTTCCTTATCCTCATGAAAATAACCCCAAAAACAAGAAAAACCTTGTTTCCCCAGCAGCCCACCCTTTCGTTTGCTGGGGGGGAGGGAGTCCACAAACCCTTTGGCAGACCCAGCAGAGAAAAGGAGAAAGCCCTATACACCGACCTGCCTCTAATAACTGAGTAAAACCACATTTATGGGATTAGCTCAGCTAATCCCTGGTAAATGCAGTTTTGTTGCACCGTGTTTGGATTCAGAAAACAACCGAGCATAAAACCCAGGACAAAAAGCAGAGGTTTATCTATTCGGATCCCAAGAGGGAGAGGCTGGGAGGGCAGGTGATGGTAAACACTAAAATCCAGCGAGCAACTAAAAAATGGAGCCTAGGGGAGAATTTACGGCAGATGAAGGTAGTTGAGGGAAGGTTTCAGGGTTGCTGCCTTTACACAACTGCTGTGCATTTCATGGTCAACCCTGTGACACCCTCACAGAGCAAGAGAAAGGGGTCTGAAGGTGTCGTTTTAGCTCGGATTGGACCCAAAGCCCACCAGAAATAGGTTCAGATGGGGCTGTTATACGCAACAAGATGCTTCCCCACCCTCCACAGCAAACTTCGATCGGGAGACCCAGCAATGCCCAGTACCCCAGTGCAGCACTGCTCCAAGTGAGAATGGATTTAATAACTCAGCTGATGGACCAGGTCCTCCTGGGGATGTCTCCAGGCCCCCTCTACGTGCTCCAACATCTCCTGCTCCCTGCCGTGCCCCAACCTGTGCTTCCCCCATCAGGAAACCCACAACAAGGGATGCTCCTTTCCATCCTGACACTGAGGATCTCAAAATGGAAAGAGCGTGACGCCATCCAGCGCATTTGCAGCCCCATGAAGAAGGCAAATCCCTTCTGCAGGCACAGCTGGACGTGTTTCAAACCCCACGAGACCTCACCCCAGACAGTGCTTTACTTTCAGGCCTGCAGCAACCCACTCTCTTGCTCTAACGCGACTTGACATGATTTTTATTTATTTATTTATTGCCAGGTACACTGTCTGTCTTTTCCTCTCTCGTTCTGGTTTCTTGATCGCTGCAAAGCTGTCAGCCTCATCCTGCTCTGCCTGAGATGCTCGTTTCTTCCCTTTAATCGCAAGAAGGGGGGTCAGACCCTGCTCCCTTCTTTACCATAAGGGCCAGCTCTTCATGGGGACTATGTATTTCCATAGCACCTTGCACAAGGACACCATGAATCACAGCTAGACCCCCAAATTTTAATGCAAAATAGGGTGCTGAAGAGCTGGAGAGACCCTGCGATACCCTGCTGCTGCAACTGCGGAGGTGAGGGGGTTACACACAGCAACCCAAGGCTCACGACTGGTACGGCTGGAGAGATTTGCTTTGAAGACGATCACCTCTCCCAGCTCCCATCGCCTTTGTCTCATCCCTTCTCAGCAGCAACAGCCTGGCGAGCTCAGATTCGGCGTGCCAGATGGAGGACCTCCAGGCGAGCAAGCATGGTTGGATTTAATGTGCTGAACAATCCTGCAGAAATCCCGGGCCCAGATCCTGCATCTGCTCTGGTAGCCCGACGGCACCTGCAGCCAGCCTCCGCGGGGTTCCCTGCATGGAGGGAATCCCGGCACAACACCAATACCCAGGGTGGCGAGAGAAAACAAGGCTCGGGCGGGGAAATCAAGCTCTTCCCATAAAAGCACCTTGGGGACGTACTATGGTAATCTTAGAGCTGACTTAAGTGGCACGTGGGGCCACCAGCCAAGGTCAAGGCCATAAAACAGGGCTGGGTTGCTGCTCTGTGACGCAGGTGATGCAGCCGGGCTCAGATAAGGCTGAAAAAGCCCCATTTTCTGCACCCTGCTTTATGGCAACATGCTGCAGCTCCCCCCCCAGCGGCCAGCGAGCACCCAAGCCACCACCACCGCCTGCGTTTTCAGGCTCTGTGTACGTGTTTTCTAGTCCGCTGCAGCAGGGCAGAAAAGTCCCAGGAACTCCAGGTCTGGCGTCCTTCCAGCGCGCCAAGAGACCCGTTGGAGTTGTTGTGGATGCCGAGTGTGGCAGGATCCTTGATGCAGGCTACAGCGTGCTATCTTTAGAAGGAACACATGCTATGCTCAATTCCTTCTGCTCTATTTCCTACATGAAACCCTTCGTGGTGCACGCTCGCAGGGGCGCGGAGGGAGGAGGGGGTTCTCCGTGTCCCACAGCTAGTGCTAACAAGACCAGTCAACGAGCACTAAGCAGGTTGGCATTTAAGCTACGATACCGTAATGCCATCTCCTCCCGCTGAGGACTTTGTTGTCACTTTATCAAGAGCCACAGCAGCACTTCACTCCAGTGGGGCAAGGAACAGAGCCGCCTCTGGCATAGCCACCCTCACCTCCCACGGCCAGCTCCGGGGGTAGGATGGCTGGTGTAAGCCCTGGTGCAAAGAGTATATAGGATCCATCCTCAAACTCCTAGTCGAGCATCCAGACTCACTCAAGGCTAGGAGCTGGTGACTTCCATCCTTTTTTATACTCATAAATGTCAGCCTTTTAAGTAAGAGCTATACAAGCGTGCCCTATGGAAGTCCAAAGGGCCGGTAGGTCTCTGCAGGAAAGAACTACCCAGGAAATCGTACCATCTCCTTGGAGTGGGTGCTGTGAAGTGAGGTCCTTCCAGTAAGTGGCTCCATCCTTGGTAGAGATGAACTTCACCACCCTTGGGCTGGGGTCCAACCTCCGCTTCCTGGTGGAGTGTTTTCACTGTCGGACGCTGCTATAAATGGGACGAGAGCGCATTGCCTGCCTCACAGAGCCTGCAGGAAACGTGCTGATGGTTTTTGTGGGATTTGGGTGTGATCTCAGCCATCTACCTCATGGTCCTCCTGAGACTGAGTCATACAGAGCCCCAGCCTGCAAACCCCAAAGAGGTCAACACAACGGAGAAGCTCTCAGCTCAGATCAGTGTTATGGTTCGAGAAAATCCATAACAATTTATTTTTATTATGGTTTAGACAATTATTGTCTCACCCGGTGACCCTTCCCCACCCGGAAAGGGAAATCGGGGAAAGCAAGGAAACATGAGCGTTGAAATATCAGTAGATTTAATAGGATAAGACTAAATAATTAACAATAATACTAAAGAACAAGTATTAATCCCGATACTAATATAAGATATACAAGAATTATACTCAGACCATTCTATCAGAGGAAGCCGTGCACAACGGCTTTGGAAGGAAGGGAAGGGTTCAGGTGTCCGGCACGGAGGCAAGAAGTTCTCTGGACTGCTGCCATCAAGGGAGAGGGAAACCACACAGCAAACCTTCTAATTTATATCCAATGTGCCCTTCATGGTATGAAATAATCCTGTTGGCCTGCCTGGGTCAAATGCCCAGGCCTCGCTCCTCCTCAGCCCTGCACCTGGCAAGACCCTGAATCCCACATAGCCTAGCTGGCTATAAAGTAAATATTTCCACGAATTCAAACACTAGAGTCTTCTAAAAGTGCCATTTTCCCCAGCATTAGAAGAGAAAGTAGTCCTGTGTTGCTTAACCAGGACAACCAGCCAAGACAGCTTCACCATTTCCCCTGGATTTCTGGGGCTTCTATGCTTTATGGGAGTCTGTCCCCAAAACCTGTGTCAGGAGTAAATGGCAAGCATTTGCACCACCTGGGAAGGGGCACAGGGGAAAGAAATTACCCTCTGGGGGACAAACTAAACCCCAGCGCAGCCCCGAAGGAGCAACAGGAGGGAAGAGATTCCCAGACCGTCGCTGCCCACACACTCCCGTCTCTGAAAGTCTCTTCCATGTGCCCCCACCTCTGGGGGTTACAATCTAGCCAAACCACATGAAGCTGAAAGAAAAATGTTTGGCAAGGAGTCGGAGGCTGCTCTTCTGGGCTGCCAAACCTCATCAGAGCTGCCTGCAGGCAAAGCGGGGCTCTGCCACCTCCGTGCAGCGTTGCACAGAGACACACACCAACCCCACCGCGGCTCCAGGGCAGGAGAAAAATATGCTGCCAGTCGAGGTGAGCACAAACTGCCCAATACACTTGGCTCCCGACAGACCCAAGGCAGAATTTCTAACAGTGAGACCATTCTCTCTATTTAAAAAACCCTAAATAGAGAGACGGCTCATTTATTGTCTTCAGTGAATTTAAGCACAATCGATACCGCGCTGCTGCGTGATTTATCAGAGGGGTGACAAGGCTGTCGCCCGTAATAACCTTGCCCGTTGTGTGCTGACAGTCACCCAAGGCGGGAGCTCAGGCAGGGCTGGCTGACCAGAGAGACAGCTCCGATGACTTCTGGGCCATTGCATCAGCAGAGGGGATGCAATCACGGGAGCTTATTGCGGTGAGAGCTGCTCGGTGGAGTTTAAATTCCTCTTTTGCAAGCCATTGCTCATTGCGAGGTGCCAGCTCCTGTTTACTTCGCAGGGGTGAAGACAGAAGGAATGTGAGAATGATTCCAAACTGCCCCAGTTTAGGGAGGGAGCAGCGTCCATCCTCAGTCCTGGCAAAAAGGGAATCTGCCTCCTCCGCTCCCCAAAGCTGTGCATGTAGGAGTTCGGGGGTTTAGTGGTTCTCCTGCTCTCTGGGCATCTGGAGCACAAGTCTGGTACACCCCATTTCTCACTGAACCCGGGAGGGATGGGGAAAAGCACAAGGCTCCTTGCAGGTATTTATTTCTCCTTTCTAAGAGGAACAAGAACAAAAAAGCCCCCACGGTCTCCTGCAGCCCAGCAGATCCGCTGGCCAGGCAAGCAATTAACACATTGTCAAGGAAGCGGGAGAACAGCCTTAATGACTGCAACTGCAGAGCGACCTCCGGCTTCTTCCCTTTTGTTTTAGAGCCAAAGGAAAACAGAGGAAGGAGTCGCTCACCCTGTTGGCCAAAGGACCAGTTCAACTTGATCACATTGACACAAAGCAGCCTGATGCACCCTGATCGCCAAGCTGAAATGGGTGCAAGGCGGCTGTGGACAGGCAGCCAGCGCACGAAGAGGAGCTCTCCTCTGCCTCCGCCCTGCCAGGGGAGCTCAGAAAAGGCCACTTTGTCATCCCAAAATGTTCAACGATGCCTCCAGCCAAGACGGGTTGCCCTGACATTTCTTGTGGCTTTCCACCACCAGAACTCCAAAGGGATAAAAACGAAGTCTGGAGGCAAGAGGAGAGGAATCATTTCTCGAGGCATTTCTGCCAAAAATGCCTTTGGGAGTTCTGCTTTCAAATCTCTTCTGGCACTGAGGAAAACAGACAGCAGATCTGTTCTCCTGGGGGACACCCAGTGCCGCCTGAACCTCTTATAGAAGGCATCTCAACCCTCTCTTTCGCTGGCTTTAATGCCACGATCCTGCTCATTCTGACACAGAAACCCAGGCTGCCAATGGGGTTGCAAACTGTGATTTTCAATCTCTGCAAGCATAAAGAGATTTTGGATTCACAGACAACATCAGGAGCAAGGACAGGGCAGGACCCACACCAGACGGGGTGCTCTGACTCTTTGCACATTGGTAATAATAAAAGCAAAAGCATTACAGAGGCACAGAGAGAAGTGTTAAGCCCCTGAGATAAGGGAGGTCACAACCCTGGGATGGGTTTTTAGGTGGCACACCAGTGAGTTTGCCTCCTCCTGCTCAGGAACATACTTGAACTCAGATGAAACAAGGAGGAAAAATTAAACAGGGGGAGGGGGGTGCTTGATGAAATATTCATATGAAAAAGCATTACTCTCCTTCATAAATAACAGAAATGTGTTCCTCCTCAATTAATATGCATCACTACTAACTTCCCTAACGAAGCCAAGCTCTGTCCCAGGAACTGAACGCTAATGCTTTCTGTCAGCAACATGCAGCAGCTCTCGGAGGTTATTTTTTGGTTGTTTTTTTGCCCTGATTCTCCTCCCAAGGTTCTCAGCTTGTGTCTGTCCCGAACAGCACAACCTAAAGACTCACAGCCACAATACGTAGGAAGGAGCGTCGCACTAGAGACGCAGCAGCAGTCACGCTGCACCAGGCAGCGCTACCCATCCCTGGTGGGTTGGGGTTTTTTTCTTAATTTCAAGTATAAGCAATCCCTCTTCCTGGCCTATATTTGGACTAGGATATTTAAAGACGTGAAAAGAGGAAGACACAGAAATCCCCTGGCGAGAAGAGGCTGATATCAGAAAAGATGAAGGCTGGGAAGGGGGTAATATGTACCTTGTGTTTCCCATTCTGCCCGCCCCCCAGGGGGATGGTTAGGGGATGATGATGTTGAGGTCCATACCCACACGCAGCGTAAATCACCTCCAGGCAGCGCTGAGCCCCACCTTGCACCACTCAAGACCCTCACAGAGGGTATTTTGGGACATGCCAGGGCAGTTTTGGACCCGAATCTGAATGCAGATGGATTACGGTTCAGCTGAGACTCTGCTTCACATCTCACTACAGGTCCTTCAGAAAGGTCCTTGACCAGCTGCTTGCTTGAATCCTTGCCCTGCATCTTCCACACTGGCTACACTGCTTCTCCCAGAGTCCTTTCCGATTGCCTGGGTCTGTCCTTTCACACAAGGCCAGTACGCTGTACTTGCTGCCTCCGGCAGCTCTCTGCCCCCACCACACGACGCAGCCAGCCGACACCACCGTCTCTCGCCTCCCTCGCTGCCGTATGTCACTGCCTGACTTCAATCACTGTCATTTGCAGCTTGTGCTAACGGGGCAGGCTGTGAACCGTGGCAGCGGGACACAGACACGTGTGAGCACTAAGCTATCCCTCCTGCAGGGACAGTCACCTCCAGGCAGCCGGAAAGGTAGTTCCTGCCAGAGCACAAGCAAGATTCAGCAGAGCTGGGCTGTCAAAGCCTTTAAGCCCTGGAGATCACAACTGCTCCGCAAAGGTTCACTGATGTCTCCTTGAACCGCCCTGAAACCTCCGTGAGTGCAACTCGCAGGGAAAATTCCAGTATCTGTCCTGCTGGTCACAAATTCCCATTGCTTTGGCAACAGCGAGTTGACTTTGACAGACATCAAGCCGGTAAGCCATGCCCAAGAGCACATCACCGTGGGTCACTGCTCTCCACTTCCATAGCCGCTCTGTCCTTCCTCTCCAGAACCCCCAAAACCACTTGAGAGATGTGATTTTAATCCTGGTCCCTCTCTCTGTTCAACTGCAGACAGAAGGCACAGCGCCAAACACCGGCAATAGCAGTCTATCCTAAGGAGAAATTTGTGGGTTTTGTAGTCAAAGAGCAGATGAAGGACCCCGTGCAGCCTCAAGTCCATGAGCAACTTCTGAAACTGCTGTGCTGGTACCATCCCCCTCCTCTTCCCAACTCCTGCCCCAGGGAGGAGAGCCACAAAGGGGGAGCGGAGAGGAGCGCAGGAGCCAGATCAGCTCACAGCAGCATTAGAGATGAGTATTTGAGCGAGTTTTGCCATTTAACCCCTCAAAATCAGGCTTGCAGAGCCAACGAGTGAGGCCTAAGCCTAATTCCTACTGACAGCTCATACGGCACGGCGTTTACACCACCACAGTGCCAGAGATGGTACAAATAAACAAAAAATAGTCCCTGGTTTAAAACCTCCTTACACAGGTCCCATTCAGGAGGACCTGGAATGTGATGGATCCCAAATTTTCTTTCACCAGGCTGGCCAAAACCTTGTATCTGCTTGAGAGAGCACGCGATGTTACACAGCGGGAGAGCCAAGAGCAATACTTCTAATCCTGCATTAACAAACATGACTCACCCATTTATTTTCACTGGTATGTTCATGGTTATTTTAAGCTTTGTCTTAAGAATGCCAGCTACTGTATAATAACTGGAATGAAAGATGGCAGTGTTTTTATTTTGCTTTACAACTAAAGATTTATTTTTAGTACCTTAAAAAAAAAAAAAAACTACTGAAAAGTGAAACTGGCCCGTAAATTATTTTAAACACTTTGGCACTGATTTCCTAAAGCAGATCCATGTGAGCAAGTCCCACCTCCAGGCCAGAGTCACCACTGGGAAAAACTGGTGGTCCAGGTGCCAGCAGCCCTGGATCTGGCTCTGCGCTTCCCCGGGGAGTCAGTCCCAGGCAAATCCCACCTCCCAGATGAGGGTTGAAGAGATAAGACTTTGCTTTGCAGGATGTTTAGTTCAGGCCCAGGCTAAACAGCCCTGCTGCGGTTCCCCAGCCTCCTCCTAGCACTTAAGCAGGCTAAGATTAATTCTTGGTGAGGCAGATACGGCTTTGCTCTGCTCTCCATTGCGCCAGTTTGCAACCCGGAGCGCTCCCCACGCAGGGGCTGCCATGTGGGGTTACACCATAAGCTCATTCTGGGCAGCCGTCTGGTCCACCATCTGCTCCCACGCCGAGTAGGGGGGTGCTGTCTAAGGGTTATGAGCGGTGGGGAGGACACCAGTCAGGGCTCCTGGGCTCTGCTCCTATCGACAAATCAACGGAAGGGAGCAAGAATATCCAGAGCCTGAGGTGGTCTCCTCCGCTTCAAAAGGTTTCCTTCAAAAGGAGGGTGTAGAGAGATGGGGGCTGAGCTCTTCTCCCTGGTGACCAGGGACAGGACAAGAGGAAACGGGTTCAAGTTGTGTCAGGGCAGGTTTAGATTGGCTATCAGGAAACATTTTTTCACGGAAAGGGTTATTAACCATTGGCACAGGCTGCCCAGGGAGGGGGTGGATTCCCCCTCCCTGGAGGTGTTTAAGAAAAGGGTAGATGAGGTGCTGAGGGACATGGTTTAGAAGGGGTTTTTGTCAGGGGGGGTTAATGGTTGGACTTGATGATCTTAAAGGTCCCTTCCAACCTCACCGATTCTATGATTCTGTGATAAGCAGGGAAAAAAGGAACACAAGGCAAAACACCCACCCCAGCCCCAGAGAAACTCGTTAGCAACTAGTTAGAGCACAAAGGGCAATGAACTTCTCAGAAAAAGAGGAGTCCAAAATCAGCACTCCCAGTTTCCTTCTCCTTGTCAGTGTTCAAAGACACTCATTTGACCCCGGCACTGGGAGAAGGGCTGCCTGAGGCTCGGTCACAGCCTGGAGGAAAGGACAAGGTGCCATCGCTCTGTGCCTCAGCTTCACCAGCAAGGCTTGTTGGACGGACGTCTCAAACCCCCCGTGAGCCCTGTCTGACAGAAGCTGGAGAAACGGGGGTTAGGCGCTTGCTCACATGGGTGATGACTTTAGTTTCGCATTAACAAATTTATCTTTCAGCTTCCTCAGTGCTGGCAAACATGGAGCTCCCCAGGGCCAAGGCTGGTTGCTTTGACCTGGCCAGGGCAGAGTTTTCCCTTGGCCAGACCTAAGCAAAGCAAAGAGCAGCCGCCCTGAAGTCCCTGTGCACACTCAGGCGATGGGTGTCCCTGGACACTCCACCGTGCACATCTGGTGGTGGCTGGTGGGCCGCACGCACCAAGAAGAACATACACCTTCTCCCTCCATCACACCAATTTCCAGACCAGCACATAGGTGTAAACCACAATTCCTGCTTGGGAACTCCTGGAAACAGGTGAAGCAGCATACTTGGGACAACAGGGGCTGAACTTTAAGCCGAGCAAGGGAACAGCTAGCCACACAGCCACGTCCAACCATCCCTTCTCCAGCTTCCCACAACCTTGAGTGAACACCCTCCCAGAGCTTCATTTCTCCTCCCTGTTTTCCCCATACTTGTACCTGGAAAAAATCCCCTTCGCCCTCTCCAGCAGACAAGAGGCACAAGGGTAGCTGCGACTCTGCTCATATGAAATGCACAACTGTTGACACAGGGTGCTCGCGGCAGGGATGCTTTTCTTGGTTTTGCTCTTTGCTACGTGTTTACGCCAGCTCTCCTGGCAAATCCGCAACACGCTCCTGCCTCTGAGCAGACCAGAGCGTCCCTCAGAATTTTCCATCAGAAAGTCACTGTCAGGCTCCCAGAGCCACACGCGTTTCCGCAGCCGTTTTCTGCCCTCTTGTGAAGCTCTGCAGAAATCCAGGACAAACAGCTCTGCAAACTCACGCTCCGATGCCAGGCTCGTTTCCCATGCCGAGACATGAAGAGACAACTGCCCCCAACTTCCATCACTAAAGACTTCCTGGGGGTGAATGACGGGCTTTAGGGACCATCACCTTTCCCAAAAAAAGAGCACTGCTACCAGTTCTGCAACAACCGGCACTGGGCTCAACCCTATTTTATCCTACAATCGATCACTTTTTAAAGCCCAGAACCAGAAGATTCCCCCTTGCACTGCTCACACAAAGCTCTCACTCTCTCCATCCAGCCAAATCCAGGGCTTCCCTGGGATACCATGGGATTAATGGTGATCAATCTATTGCTTATAAAAAGCCCCTGCATGTCTGTGTGCTCTTTCTACCAACAACTCCCCCGGTGCATCAGCCAGCATGTTGCAGTGTTTGTCCCTTCCTCTCCTTTTTACGACCTTATTTTTAGGATTGCCTCCATGGGACACCAGGATTTGGTGGCTTATCCCATGGGATATGGCTGGGAAAGGGCAGGGATGCAGTAAGCAGTCTGGGGCTCAGCATGTTCCCAACTGCTAAAAACAAAAGTTATTTGTTCAGGAGAGGAACCTTTGGCTCTAACCCACATTTGGTGCCAGGCTGGGCCGTACCAGCATGGCCCAAATTTCCACGTCAATCCCATATCTCTCCCATTGGCAGCATGTAGGGACAGAAGGGTTGTGACTCATTCGGAAAGCGAGACAGACCAGGGACAGACGGGAAGGTCTGCTGCCTCGCTGTGCTCGNCCCTGCCATCTGATCAACAAGTCATTTTCTTGTTCGCAGAAAACAGTACATCTCGCACCGACCTGGCCAGATGGGCCCCTCCGTAAACCCATAGCCGCAACTCCCTCCGTGCCCGCAAACCTGCAGCGTCCCTCCCTTACAAGAGGGAAACTGAGGCACATAAAACTGAGTCTGCAACGTGAAAATAGTCAGAGACCAGAGGATTCACTCACATGCCCTGGCTACGAAAGCCACTCCAGGTTAATCTCTGCACCGCAATAGGAATTCTCCTTCTTCCCAGAAGTGTCAGTGACAGATGCCAAGGGCTCCCTGGGGTCCTCTTTATCTTCCCGGGGCATTTAATGCTCTCATATAGATAGTCACTGGTCTCATCAATTACTTGACTTTGGCGTGATGACGCAATACTAAATATATGCTGCACAGCCCGCTGGCTTTTAAATGCCATGGACATAAGGACAACAAACTCCATTTGGTCTCCTCTAGTCATTTGTCACAGCCATTGCAGGATTGTTCTTTAAAATGCAGGGTTTTATTCTGGATTATGTGATTGCATCTGACGGCACAACACCACCACGCCGAGTCTCTTCCCTTCCAAGAGACGCTTTTCATCGCTTGGGCTCCGGAACAGGCAAGTGCTGTCAGGGAGCTGCTTGTATCAATGCCGGATCCATCCCAAAAGCCAACGATCATCGTGATCCAGCATGTCTGGAGCCACACGCCAGATGGCACGGCCACCCTGCTCCGCTCCCAGACCAACACTCAGCGACTCACAGCCCAACCCGCCCTGACAAGTGACACAGGAGGAAGGTCAAACCATCTGTTTGCTGAGGGCTCAGTGCCATATATAAGTATGAAGTGTTCAAAGACTGGAAAGCTGATCTTAGACTTCCCTATAATTGCTTCAGTCTTGCTTCTTCCAAGTCTCCAGGAGCTTACAATCGCGTTGGGTGTTAAAGCTGAAGAGCCAGAACAGGAATAGGAAAGAACCCAACACCTACCAGAAGCATCGGGACCACTGTCCTCATCAAACCCATGCTCCCTCAGTGAAGCGCTGTGCCACAAGACAGAGCCAGACCTGACTGTATACACAGAGCAGGAAAAAGACTCAGTTTGGGGCTGTTTTTTTTTTTTTAGTGAAGTTCCTGAAGCCCTTATTGCTAAAATATTTTGAATTCTCCTGCCAGTTTCCATCCCTTCCCAGTGCAAAGCAGCTGGTGCCTTTCGTCATGAGCAGCTGCATTTCATGAGACCCTGACTATGGCCAAGTGTTTGAGGGAGCCCTCAGACACATGGGCCCATCTACTCAGACTTTTTAATTCCTCCAGCAAACAAGGAGGCTTTTCCTTTTTAACCCTAGCACTCCTGCACTCCTAAACCGTATCTTGGGTCCCCTGGTCTGACCCTCTGGCTCACACTGCTTTGACCAGGAGCTGGATGACACAACCTTCCTCTGAGAACTCTCAGCCTGAATTTTCCCATTATTTCAGACTTTACATAGCAAAATCCCCAAGAAGCTGCTTGAGGCCTACAAGTCTGTTTGCTCATTTGCTTTCAAGAAAGCCGACAACACACAGAGAGGAGCCACCTGCAGTGAAAGGTCGGGCAAAGCCCCTTTTGCTCCCCTGGGCCTCTTGGTGACGCTGGGACCCTCCGAGATGTGGTGAACATCCCCAGCCTTTCCACCCAGGACACCTGAGACTCAGATTTCAGCCCACTGCACAGAAAGACCCAAGAGCAGGACTGAAAATACAAAAAACATGACAGAAAGAACTGCGATTAGGATTAAGCCCATAACCCATTACGATTCCCGCCCACAGGTTTACTAAGGCCTCGCCGCCCTCGCCCGCCCTTTATACCCTAGCGAGGGGGCAGGGCCTCCTGCCCTCACTCCTGCCCTTCTCCAAGATGGCGTGCCCGGCAACGGCACTGCGCGCAACGCGCTCCTTCAAAAATGCGCAAGGAGGGCGTCTTGAAACTTTTTTTGCCACCAGCGGATCATTTGGGCGTTGTGTTTAATTCTCTCTGTGGGGTGGTATGGGGCTGAAAGAGGGAGAGAAAAGGAAAAGGAGGGGAGCAGGGTGGAGTGACGTCAGCGCGGTGGGAGTGAGGCTGGGCGGGCGGTGTGTGAGGGAAGAGGCGGCTCCGGCCGACCCGCGATGGTGGTGTGGGGCTGCCTGCTGCCGCCGGGGCTCACACCGGGGCCTGGGCCTGGCCTCCCGCCGGGACCGGCCCCGTCAGTGGTGCTGAGGTGGGGCCTTCACCCCCCCGTCGGGTCGCCCCGTTTGGCCTCCCCTGAGGGCTCCCTCAGCCCTTCTGGGCCCTTACCCGACCCCTCAGTCAGGCCCGCTCTGGCTGCTCTGAGGCGCTGCGGGTGCCAGCGCCTTCCGACCCTCTGTCTGAGCCCGACGTCAAAGCAAAAGGCTGTGTCTTGTCACCAACAATTATTATCACTATGCTTAGCAATACAGGTTAGTGATGGTTTTTGTCAGTGTTGGGTTGATGGTTGGACTAGATGATGTGAACTGTCCCTTCCAGCCAAGGGAGTTCTGTGATTCTAATGCAAACCGTGTATTGGTGCTCCCAAATCATGGAGAAGTTTGAGTATGCTGGCTTCTTAAATGGCTGCATTATTTGTATAAAACACTAAATAACCTCATAAAGATGAGGGTTTTCTGCAAGTTGCGGTTTTCCTCTTTAGAGTATGAGCTAGCCCTTTTACTCAAATTGCCTGTGTGCGAGATGTTCAGGTTCTGGCTCAGGGCCTGTAGGTTTCTGCACCTTTGCACTGCTGAGGGTCTTAAAACTCTGAAGTCTACCTTTTCCTTGGGCTTTTCTCTTGCTGGAATGTGT
Source organism: Rhinoptilus africanus (assembly GCA_013400135.1). Classification (NCBI taxonomy): domain Eukaryota; kingdom Metazoa; phylum Chordata; class Aves; order Charadriiformes; family Glareolidae; genus Rhinoptilus; species Rhinoptilus africanus. Next base: position 145,810 of record VXBO01010959.1, on the reverse strand, counting down.
AATGGGGTGTCCTGGTTGGCAATGGCAATGCTACAGCCAAGAGGACGGAAGAGTTCCCTAGCGGTGTGGGCATAAGCGCAGAGGGTGAACACCCAGAAAGGCTGAGTGTCTCTGGCCACCTTTTGATGGGGAAAGCAGTTCGTCCCACTTCTACCCTACCTAAAAAGAGGAGATGATGCAACTTTGCTCTGCTATCATGTAACATCTACAACTAAGGTAGCTTATTAGTATTACAGGGTGATCTTAGCAGGTCTGCTAAGGCTAAAGAATCTCAGCTAGCCTGACGTGAAAATAGCGCCTGCCTTAACTTCTTCAGACGAGGTGATTTGCTTTGAGTATCTCCTTGTCCTCAAAGCCCCGTGTGCGCAGCTATCAAGAGGAAAGCACCTCCAGCAGAGAGCCCCAGTCTCGCAGCAGTCGTCCGTCTGTTTGTCTGCGAGCACCGTGTGCTACAGCCTTTGCCTGCAGCCGCAGGACACCTGTGAAGTCAGTGGTTTTCATCACCATCAGGACAGTTCATCGGGCTGCTGTAGACAGTGACATCATGTCATGTGCCTGGATGAGATACTTCTCACATGAGCAGGGGAAGGGTTAGAGCTAATCATAAACATGGTATAGGCTGGAGGTTTCTATCCCACATTCCTGTTATAAGAAAAAAAAGAAAACCAAAAAAACACAGTATGTTGGGGCACATTCTGGGAGCTGCCAAAGTCACAGAAGTACCAAGTTATAAGGCAAGGTCTGGGATGGATCATGAATCCATTTTTTTTCCTTTACTACTTATGATAAAGGTTGTCAGTGAAGGCGGTGGCAAAAACATTGATAATGTTGTGAACGCTTTTAAAATCAGTGTTTTGGAAGGAGGGCAGGCAGATGTGAGACAGTCTGTGGGACCAGTGTGAGGAGGGGGCAAGTGGTTTGTTTCCAGGTCAGTGGTGTGTGCTGAGATAACACTTGAGCTGGCTGAGAGGGAGGCGAGGTGCACGGGGGGAGCACGGCACGCATTGCCAAGCTGGGAGAAACAGCATTTCCCCCAGCGTGGGCAAGTTCAGACCCCTATCAGAGCCACACCTTTGTTCACGCTCATGTTTCAGTGCACTAAGCTGGGGAGGTGCCAAGGAAACTCCTTGATTAATCACTTTACAGACTGTTTAGACACAAATAAACAAAAAAATGTTCAGCTCCCGTGAAGGAGAAGACAGGGACACAAATTGATTTTTGCTGAGACTCTTACACGAGAAGATTTCAACCCAAAATAAGCTGTTATCTTGAATTTCTGCAGTGATTTCTTTCTCTCCTCCAATCCTTTACTTTTTTCTTCCTGCTGTAGCTGTAGGGAATGCCTGGTTTCACTGTTTTGGAATCTAAGGGTGTCACAGGTTGCTTCTGGTTATCCACAGAAGCGTCAGGGCAATGGAGGCTAGGCGTGTGCGTGGGGAAGGAGGACGCAGGCTGTAGGCAAGGCTGATGGTTCCTTTGCTGTTGACAGTCTTGCTAATCTAAATGTGAAGCCAAAGCCAGAACTTGCACCCTTTTGTTCCAGGACGTGTGACATAAGATACAGCCCAGGCTGATCTCCCCCAGACCCCAGGAGAGAGGAAGCAGACTCCTGACAGCAAGGGGCAGTCTGTCCACGCTCTGGAAATCTCACAGGAGCTTTGATTTTCTGGCAAGCCATGAGCCCTCTCCAGCTCAACATCTTGAACTCAGTAACCTTTTTGTCAAGTGTCTTTGGCATCAGCAGCTTCAGGGTTCAAAATTCTTCCTGGTCCTGCGCAGGGTTTGTCCCTGCCAGGGATATTCCAGCTGTCGTGGGGCTTTTAGATCGGTGTTGGGCACTGCTGGATTAGGAAATTTTGGGAGGTGACTCAGCACACAGCTTGGGTGAGCTCAGCCCCTCCTGACCTCTGCTTCTTGCCCCGAACATCCTGCCTAGCTGAAAGCTTCCTCATCCAGGGTGATGCATGTAGAGTAGCCAGACACTGCTGTCTAAGGGGAATGACTTTGTCTTATGCATGGCTGAGTGAAAAAAACACTCACTTTTTTCCTTTTTTCTCAGTCGCAGGAGGTGATATTTCTGGACACTCAGTGGTCTGCGTGGGAAGCAATGCACCTACAGCTCACAGCGAGTTAAATCCCGCAAGGCACAGCAGTACCAGCTCCTCCGCTGCACACTGAATGTCTTTGTCGAGGTACGTGCCAGTGCTTGAAGTCTGACAAACTGCACAGCCCATTCAAAGCGGTGAGGTGATTCATTGTCCCACCGAAATTAATTCCTCAAAGTCTTTCTCTTGAAATGGCTTGCACATCAGAAACCCGATGTGGGTTAGGAACCCCACTGGATTCCCAGAACAGTGCAGCCCTGAGGTCACAGCTTTGTCATTGCAGAAGATCTGTGAAAGAAATGGTTTTGGCCTGGTGTCAGCTCAAGGATAAAATATGCCACCTTGGGGAGCCAAGATAACCTCTTGGCATCTGTCAGCCTGTTCCCTGCTGTGTCCTGACTAGGCTGCTGGGTCGGCTTCTGCTTCATTTTAATGCCATAGGAGGAAAATCCTATTTTGGGTATTAACCTGTAGTGTCAGTCATTTTGTGAATGCGTGTGGATTCCTTTATTTCATTTGGCTACCTGAAGTAGTGCTTCAAAGTGGCCCACTCTGGATGGCTAGTTCGCTCAAGGCCAAGCTTGGCTTTGTCCCCAAAGCTGGGATGAAGAAACGACAAACAAATGAGTAGGGTCCCTCTGCTAGGGGCTGTGTCTGACCCGGTGATGGAGACGTGACGCATGCCAGAGAGCATGAGGGCATTTGGCCTGGCAGAACAACAGACCTGAAACTCAGGGCATCACGCAGGGATGCACATGGTCTGTGTCCCAACCTGGTGCAGGGCAGAGAGGGGTCAAGAAGCAGCTTGTGCATTTCCACAGCAGGATTTCTCAAATCCTGTTTATGCCATCTGGGCCACCCCTTTTCAGATCACCTGCCTTTCTTCTGCGAGACAAGCCCCACTGTTGAGGTCTGGCTACCTTTCACTGACACAAAGCCTACCCCGGGGCTGTGTAAACAGATTTGCCGTGGTTTTTTTCACTCCTTGCTCCTTTTGAAAGACGCCAGGGACAGCCCAGGGGTTTGAAAGACAGGGGGAGATTGCACTATCTGCAAGTGATGGAGTAAGCAGGTGGAGACTTGGCCTCCCTTAACTTCTCCACTGCAAACACTCTTCTTGATGCTGCAAGACTGAGTAAGAAGCTAAACCAAATGCATTTACAAACTATCTCAATAATACATACATGCGATTAAGAGTAAAACGTGGCCTGATCCGTGGGTTTTGTTTGTGTTTTGAGTAGTGCCAGCTGTGTTTGGAAAGCAGTGCAATAATGTGTCACGTTTTTAGCTCCCTGCTCATGCTGCTGACTTAGGGGAGGAGGGCTTGAACCTAAGGCTCAAAGCAATGGGAATGTTGTTGCTTCTGCAAGGCTGGCTCTATTTTTTTTCCCTTGTCCTGGAGTTGGGCATCAAAGATTTCTTTAATCTCAAGAGCTTCCTTTGCGTGGCTCCCCAGTGGGTTTCAGTTCCCTCTTGCATCTGATAAACAGCATGGAGCAGCTTCTGGACTCAACTCTTCTCATTGCAGTTAAGTCTCAGGGGTTCCTTACACTAAAGAGTAAACCATTTATTCTCTCGACTAGGCATGGAATATAATTATTCCTCTCTTCCTGAGTCTTCGGTTTTTCTTTGCTCTTTTTCCTTTGCAGTTCAGCAGTGGGATCTCCAATGTTTATACGAGCTGTGTGCAAGGAGCTTAGTGCCTTGGCTCCTGGATGGAGCTGGATGGTGACATACACCGCTCCCATGTGGATTTGCGGCTGGATTAACACTGACGATGGTGTTTAGACAAGGGTTTGGGGTTTAGCAGAGACCACAGCCCTGTAAGCACCAGCATGTCCATCACAGCTGCTCCATGATCATCGGGGTTGCTTTGCAGCCCCCTTGCATAGATCAGAGCTGCATCCAGCCACAAAACTCACTCTGTACCGCCTCAGCACACAGCAAGAGGGAGAGAGGCATCTCCAAGGAGGTTTTGGGAGGCTTTTTACCTGAAGACATTGGGTAGATTTCCATGTATCTCAGAGATGTCCAAGTTCTTGTTTGTCTTGGACAGCTGCTTCTGCTCTTGCCCCGCTTTCAGTGATGGTTTTTCCCTGTAGCATTTTCCCAGTGTCTCACCTAGTTGCAAGGCTAAGAAGGCTTTGCATTTCTGGATGGATGGTCAGTGTCTCACTGTGTTTTTCAGACTTTTATTTCCCCCTCTTTACTTCTTTGCTGACCTGCTCTACTAAAACCTCAGCCATTTGGGAGGCAGTTGAAGCCACAAGTTGTTACCTGGACTCTGTATTTTTACCCTCTTGTAAGCAAACTCAAACCCTGGAATTGTGAAACTAGGAAAACAACTTGGCTTTTGATGTCTTTAATAATCCGATCACCTTCTCCAATTTCTCTACTCCCTGAGACAGGATTTGGTAACCTGTTACAAATGAGACAAGACAGTTTTGAGCAGCATCTTGCAAGACTCTTGTATACCAGGGAATATTTGCTGATTCCTACATCCCAGGAGGCTGGAAACTTAGGCTGGGTTCCCAGGGTGCTACTAAAGCAGCGCAGCAGCTTGGGGAAGCAGCTTTTCTCTCTGTAGGGCTCAATGCTGACCACCCCTGGTCACATCAATGTGACATGTGGCCCTCCACATTGCCTGGGGGTTTCTACTCAGCAGCTAAGTGCACACCTTTGAAACATACTGCAATGTAGTAATTCTATTTTAATGAGTGGCCTTAGGTATTAAAACATTGCGTCATCCACTTCTGCCCACTGCTAATATTTCACTGAACATTTGGCTTAGAGATCTATGTCCAACAGAGATATAAGATAGCAAGAGTGTGGTCAGAAACAGAATCGGGTTGGGAACAGCCACAGCTAAGTGTTGGCTGGCTGTAGAAAAAAACCTCTGGAGCTGTCCTGGGCATTTGCTTTCTTGTAGCTTACGTGCTTGGTGTTAGCAGAGGTGATGAAGGTAAATGGAAATGAGGGAAGACCTTTCTCTATACTGTTTAGAGGCTGCAGTTTCTTGCTATTATATGAAGTTGGAGTGCTTGCTGCTTTGCGGGACCTGTCGCCTGACATCCTGAAATCTGCATCCAGAGTCTATGGGGCATCTTCAGGATCAATTGTAGCTACACTTGGACTGTGTGAGTGTGATACAGGTAAGGGCTTTGAGCTTCTATTTATTCTCTGTCTGAAGAGATTGAATGTCTGGAAATTTTGGAGCTGCAAAAGATCTCTTTTTTTTTTTTTTAATTATCCTTAATCAGTGGTTAATTCCTCAGAATTTTACTTCATTGACTTCTTTAAGAGTGGAAAAGTGAGTAAATTAACCAGCACAGAGAAAATAGACTAGATATAGTTATTAAATAAGTCATTGCATCTTATTTATTTGAATTAATGGTAAGCATTTCTAACATAAGAAATAGGAGTGCCCTCCCTAATAAGGCATTTGGGGTTGTTGGTGGATTCCTAAAACACAGAGGGCAAATAAAATATTGAATATGGAGAGGATCCATATTGCAGTTGCAGGAAATAAAAAGAAAATTATAGTTACAGAGCTGAGAAGTACATTAGAGGGTATAGATGCAGAGCCAACAGGAGGAAATACTACACAAGAGCTTCTTGTCAATTTTCTCCCATATTGCCAAAAGTTTTTAACATGTCTTTTGGAGGAAATAGAGAGAAATGCGGAAAGAAAACAAAATATTGAAGATCCTTGGAAAACCTAGGTCCCCTTATGAGAGGTTCAGCTCTAATAAAAATGATGTCTCTCTATGAGCATTTACCAGCATGGTAAAATGCCCCTTTACCAGGTGGAAATGCAGCCAAGAAAGTACATAAATATCAGGGATGCTGAATGATTGCTTTGCTTTGCTTTAGATGTGATCAAGCAGTGCTTCTTTGATACTCTGAAAAGCTCTTACTGGATGCGTCTTCCTGGAGGAAAAATCCTTAAAGTCATAAAGGATCACTTAAATGAGCATCTGCCTATGAACGCCCACCAGTTGGTATCTGGGAAGCTGCATGTTATCCTCACCCGGCTGTACGACTGGAGAAGCGTGACGGTTTCAGAGTTTGCCTCCAGGGAGGACCTCATTCAGGTGAGAGCACCCTGCGAGGGGAGGAGCTGCGTGAGATTTATTGCCTGTCCGTGCCCCACAGCATCCGCGGGGGAAGCTTGGGCTATCGCGTGTATTCCATGCCATGATTTCTGTCCTTGCCACCCTCTGAAGCCAGACAGGGTCACAAGCTGAAAATAATACCAGAAGAAATCAGCCCTTTTTATTGCTGGCTGAATTACCTTTAATTAGGACAAGAGGAAATGGCCTCCAGTTGCACCAGGGCAGGTTTAGATTAGATATCAGGAAAAATTTTTACACTGAAAGGGTTATCAAACATCAGAACAGGCTGCCCAGGGAAGTGGTGGAGTCTCCATCCCTGGAGGTATTTAGAAGATGGGTAGACGTAGTGCTTAGTGATACGGTTTAGTGATGGGGTTTATCCGTGTTAGGCTGATGGTTGGACTCGATGATCTGAAAGGTCCCTTCCAACTGAAACAATTCTGTCTACAGGGACTGATTATGCAGGGAGCAAAAGGAGGCATTCCACGTCTTACCTTCCTGCTTCTGCAACCCTGGCTGTGGATATCAGACATGGTCTAGTCCACGATAGTCAGTGGTGCACAACCCAGCCATGGGTCCCCATTTTGGCATTCACAGATGAGCCACCATGCCCAAAGAGAACAGGTTTTTTTGGTTCTTTGCTCACCTCTGTCCTTCCTGTCTCACCCCCAGGCCATAGTGTGCAGCTGCTTCATCCCTGTGTGTTTTGGGATTTTACCTCCTACGTACCATGGAGTGGTGAGTAGCCTCGTCTTCTGGAGACCCCATCCCGAGTCAGCCAAGGGCCCATCTAGCTCATATGCTTTCTCCAGTGGTGGCGTTAAGCATGTTTATACTCGTGTTTGACACCAAAATTGCTTGGTGATGTGTTCATGCAGTGTCTGTGGAGGGAAAAACTGAACCCAGGTGCGCCACAATTTCACCTCACTGCAGACAGAACTGATCTTCTCACAAAAGCATCTCCCTCAGCCTGTCCATGGGCTTAACTCAACTCCTTTCTGCTGCACTTTCCCCTGAATTTATTAAAGAGTAACTTTTTAGCTGCAAAGGAAGAGGTGGTGTGTGTAGACCTGGAACACAAGGACAGTGGTCAGGGCTGTTCCCTTAGGGGGTCTCCGTAGCCCCACTATGTCAGTCTAGTTTGGGACTGAGTGGGGAAGAAACCCCAAATGCATTCACATGTGACACAGCACTCTTCTCTCTGAAAAGATGAAGTCTCAGGCTTTCTTGTTTTCTCTCCTAGCGTTACGTTGATGGGGAACTTGGCATGTGGCGAGCCAACTTCGTGACCCGGACCACGATCACTGTGTCTGCTTTCGCTGGCGAATATGACATCTGTCCCAAAGATGGCCCAGCTGCCTTCTTCACTTTCCAACTCTCTGACTGTATTTTACAGATATCAAAAAGAAACATTTACCGCTTGCAGTTTATTTGTTGGCTTCCCAGATGTCAAGTGAGCTGCTTCTACAGGTACCCAGAGCCTTGAGGCCCCTATAATTGGCTCATCTGCCCTGACTGCCACCTCCCCCCTGCAGGTTGTGGAGCAGATTTTTATCCATGGCTACCAGGACACAGTCTCCTTCCTTAAAAGACTGAGTAAGTGATTGGGAGTGAGGAGCAGGTAGGTTGGGTGCTTCTCTTACAACACTGGTTTGCTGACAGAAGGTAAGAGATGCTGCCAGTCTGTTTAGAGTGACTGGGGCAGAGAGATCAGATAGACATAGTGCTTAGAGATATGGTTTAGTGGTGGGTTTTGTCAGAATTAGGTTGATGGTTGGGCTCGATGATCTGAAAGGTCCCTTCCAACCTAGGCAATTCGATGATTCTGTGATTGTTAGGATTACTCGTGTCCCATCCTCTCTGTGGCCTCTCCTGAAAGCTCCCTTTCACTCCTTCCCCTCTGATGATGTTAGGTCCCCTCTCCTCTGCCTCACTGGTCATGGTAGAGCTTTCCAGGGAACGCAGGTCCCCAGGACCTAGACAGAAGAAGTGTAGGCTCGGGCGCCTGGTGTGGTGTTAGACTGATAACCCACTGATGCACAAAGCAGCAGTGTTTGATGGTCCCTGATCCAGAAGCCCAACTCAGAGTAGCTGTGGTCATCAGCCCCCCTGTTTTCCAGTCAGTCCTGGTCATGCCTCACGTTGCTGGAGCCCTGGTAGTTGAATAACAAACAGTGAGAACTGGATTATCTTCCCACCAGGTGAATTTGGTATAAATTACCTTGATGAGGACTTTATGTTTTCTTTGGCCAATGAATCGTGTCAGAAAGGTGAAGGAACCCTGCTTTGTAAGCCGGAAACAAGAGTACTTCGCTACAGAGCCACAAACCCTGAGGATGTCACCGAAGAGAATCCAGGGACCATCCGGGCAGCAGATGAAGTGGAAGAGGAAGCCCCACACCACGTTTTCCACCATCAGAAAGGTAAACTACCAGCACTTCCTTCACCCAGTCAGTTTTCATTAGCTAAGTGACGCTTGCCCAGGGCTTTCACTGCCAAAAGAGTATGTCTGGGTTTTTTGTAGGCTCCAGTAGCTGAGAACATAGAAACAGCAGAGAGCCCTCTCTTGGGTCAGTGGCTGTTAGTGAAGCCTCGTGCTGAGCTTGTTTTGGGTGAGGTTTGAGGACTTAGGCTATGGCCAGGTCCAGAAGGGCTCTTTGGAGTAGTAGCATTTTTATGAAGAAAGCCATTGTAAAGGCAATAACAGGTTCTGCCCACACGTCATTTCATTAAGGGTGAGGGAAGGAGTAGAGTCTCAATGGTCAGAGCAGGCTTTGCTGTGACAGTCAAATCAAAGTTTCTGCTGGGTTACGCTGGTGTGCAGCCATGTGCAGATACTTCAGTGCACAAAAAAAAAAAAGGTAATTAGACTTACAGGTAAATCTCTGTCTGTTTCATTTTTAAGCAACATAAGTCAGCTTTAAATCCAAAACTTCTGGTTTTCTGCAATCCTATGCAAAATAACGCCCTCTCCCATTTCAGTTTGGACACGGAAATCCAGTGAACCCTCAGCATCTTGGATTCCAGTTTGTCTTCTTGTTACTAGCAGAATACAAAGACGTATCTGGTGGAGTGCAGCACTTCTTTCCGTTTTATTATTTATTTTCTTTCTGACTCTTTCAACATTTCAGAATTTGTCAGCTTAGGAAACATGATAATGGTTTAAAATGTTGCCACATAAATTAAAGAAATAGTGAAAAACAACCCGTATGTTGTTCTGCTGTATCTACAAGGACCACACCAAATGAGGAATATAAAGGGGAAAGGACAGGACCATCACCATTCCAGATCTAAAAATAAAAGCTTGGAAAACATAAAATAAAAGCAAAGATGACATTTCCATTGAAAACAAAACAACTCTACCTATGGGAAGAGACCCACTATAGAAATGCAGGACACAGTGTTAGGCTGTACAGTTTGTTTCCATGCTTTTGCTTTTTTAAAGGCTTCATCAGTCCAAACTATATGGAGCTTTTGAAAGCAACATAGTTGGAACCAGGTTTCTTTGGACGTTAGTCAGGCTCTGGGCTCTCAGGAGTCTCTTGGTCTCAGGTTTTCAGCTGAGCTGCAACATTTTTCACCAACCCAAGTCACCCATGGAAGGAATCAAGGCTCATTTGTTAGACCAGAGCAACCAAGAGGTAAGTCAGGGCTCTCAGTCTCCAGAGGCGAAGCATGTAGGATTTTTCAGGTCTGGGAAGGAAAAGCCCTGATGTTCTAGACCAGGAAAAGTCTATTTTACTGTTTATCTGCACAATACTGTAATATCATTGATGTTACCAAATAAACAAGGGTATAAACCTGCACACAGCTCGCACCCGTGTTCCTGAATAAGTCAGAATATCTCCAAAGGGCTGCTGCTGTGGCGGCGCTTGCACTCCAGCAAGTCTCGGCCTTGCTCAGGAGCAGCAGATTGACCGTTTTTATCCACGTGCCCCACCAGGAGAGTTGCACAATGAATTGCACCCTCGTTAGAATTGAGACTAGAAGCAGAGTCTGGCACAAAGCACCTGCATCCAACAGCCAGAGATGCAGCCAGGGTTGGGCCCGTGTTTGTTTTCATTTGGCTTGGCTGCATGAATCAGGCCCCAGGACTCCCCTTCCCACTAGCTCTGCAGTGGGATCTAGCTTTAGAGAGGTCCTGCTGACTTGGGTTGTCTCCAGACTTGCATCCCATCCACCTCAGGCTTCACATTTCTGCCAAGTTCAATGCAGACCAGGGCAAGCAACGGGACAGTGGTACAAGGGCAATATTTTAAGGGTATCAAAACCTGCTTATTCCATTATTCTCCAGACAACAGGAGGGAGGGCAGCATCACTGATCAGGTATTTGAATCCAGTTTGTCTCACAAGAACTGCCAGAAGTGTCTGGGAGACTGACCAATGTGGTTTTATTCCCTTTAGGGCCGTGCCAGCCCCAGAAGAGCATTTTTGACCCTGCTGCTGCCTTTACCCCTGGTCCGTGTTTTAAAGAGAGAAAGAGCAACTTGCAACCCAGCCTGCAGACAGACCCCGAGCTGCACTGACGAGCACACAGTGGCAGCAATGTCACCAGCGCAGGCAGGGCCACAACACTCACCCCCCACAGACCCCAGGTGATTCCCAAGACCAGGCATTTCAGGCTGGAGACAGGCTCTATTGCAGCTGGTTTGAACTGGGTGCAGCTGGCTTTCCCAGCTTGGTTCCCTAGGGGTGAAACAAGCTCCTGTACAAGGTATATTCAAAGAGATTCCCAACTTGCCGCTCTCCATTGCCTCTGTCAAAACCTCCTTTTGCTGTTAGCTCCAAGCTCGTGCAGAGGAGACAGCACCAAGTGTGCTTGCTCGAAAAGATGGGGGATTAATAAAGCAAAAGATTTGAATTCTGGGTCATTAAATACTTACATCCTAGCACATTTTCTGCAGGTTTGGAGCAAGAGGGCTCTGTGCTGTGACCATTATTGTTTTGGGTGCTCATTGTAGGCTGCTTTTTTGTTAAATTTCTCAAAGTTTTACTAACTTTTTATGACCGAGCCATGTAGGGGCAGGTGGGGTGCACTGTCTGGTTCAAAACATGCTCGTGTTTGTGGCTGAGATTTGCAGGCAAATTTTAGTAGATTTGGATGTCCAGTTCCTATATGAGAATTTTCTTTGGGGGATTTTAATTCCCATTTGAATAGGGATGGTGTACCTGCCTGAGGCTGACCAAAATGGTTAGGTCCTGCCTGCCGTGGTGCTTACTAGGAAGACCAGGAGCCTGGGAGGAGGGCTGTTGCAGAAGCGGGACTGACCCCACTCCTGCCCAGGGAGCGGTGGGTGTCTCTGCGCCCTCTCCACTTCCATTGGTGGCAGGAACAGTTGCAGTTCATGAGCTGGTCTGGAGCAGCCCAGCTTTGGCTGGGGGTTGAGAGACGCAAATCCATCCAGGATGGAAGGAGAGACAGGAGAAGGTTTTGACGGATCCAATGTAAATAAGCATCCGGGTTTCTTTTAGTAAGCTCGTTGCAGATAAACTATTCCCAGGTCATTGATTTCAACCAGAGATAGCAGAACATATTATATTAATCTTTCGCTGAGCATTCATAGTTAACTTTGAGTCTGTTTACATCAATGCAGCCTTCAGCTATTCCCCATGTTCATGCCTGCAGTCTCTAGGGCATTTTGGATGAAACTTCCCTCTATACCATTTCCCTTTTTGCGATTAAACAAGCTGTTTATTCAAATAAACAGCTTGTGCTGTTGTGATCCATTTGTTGCCCATTGGGAACCAACAAACGGGGGAGACAGTCGGGGTACAGCCAATCCATCAGCCTCTGATGTGTGAAATGTATTTGGGATGGTGAGTGCCAACTCATTCTCCATACAGACCAGCAACACAAGGTGTATTTGTCTGAACCAGCAGCGAATTACAGAAAATTGCATGGAAAGAACTCATGTGTTTGTGAAATGTCAGCTCTCCCAGTGCAACGGGAGATGCAGTCTGCAAAGACTCTGGCCTTTGAATTAAGGGAAGGTTAATCTTTAGGTTTCTCCATCCTTCTCCACAGCTGCAGACTCAGAGGAGTCCAAGTGTGTTCCTACCTCCACTGGCAGGAGAAGCAGCTCTCCGAGGGTGTATGAAGCTCAAGAATAGGTAATTGGTAAAATAACTTCAAGAAGCTAGATAAAAATGAGTTCCTGCCCAGTGTGATGCTCCCTAAGGCTTTTCCCTCTCTCTGTTTTCTGTTTGATGAATCTCTCTGAAAGTTTTTGGGTGGGAGGAAAACACTTTAAAAGTGATGTTTCCTGGCAAATGTCTACCCTGCAATCTGCATTAAAGCAGGGGGAGGGACGCTGCTGGTGATCAGCAAGCGGAGTGGCTGGGGAAACCGGCGGCTGGGCTGTAGATACAAGGAAAGATGCCCAGTTTCCCCTGTGCAGACTGTGGTTCAGACGTCATGTTAGCGCAGGGCAGGCCCAGGCAGGGAGACTGCAGCAGCACTGGGAACAAAATCAGCCGGTTTCCCCAAGGGAAAAGAACCACCCCCAAAATACTCTATAAAAACCAGCAGCCATGCCAGTGTGTGAAATGAGCTGCAGTGTTGGCCACCGCTTCCCAGGGCAGCGGGATTGTGTGGTGTCGGAGACTCCCAGGGCCCATCCAGGACGGTTACCTGAGGGGACAAACTGGCTGTTAGTTGAGTCAGGGTCACTGATCCAACAGGGACAAGTAGCCCCAGGGACATTTGATACTGAAGGGCTTTTTTGTGGCTGAGGAATGGCGTAGCTGCCTGCAGTATGAAATCGTTCTGTGCAAGTCTCTCTGCCAGCTGCACGTGAAGGAACTTGCCAGCAGGTTTTAGGGAGGTATGGCTTAAAAGCTATCTGTGTGAAAAAGATAAATGCTTTGAATCCGTGAGAGTTTAGTGCCAAAACGCTTCTTAGGATCTTGGGGAACGTGCCTGATGTCCTGCTAGGACAGAGCCCAGCAGATAAATGGTCTGGCTTCTTTCAGGTCACAGAATCATAGATGTCACTGAATAAATGATATCACAGGGACAAAAATTAGCTACTTTTAATGTGGGGGTACCCCAGATTTGGAAATTGTAGCCACCGTCAGCATCAATGACCTGTGGGTGAGCTTCCCCCGGCGTTACCCTGCTCTCCCCCCACTGAGGGTTTGCGTCCCCTGAGCACCTCACCTCCTGGTCACGGCTCTCGTAGGCAAACCAGGCACCATGGTTTGGAGGAGCTTCTGACACCATTTTACCATGGAGCTGATACCTTCCAGCAGCCCCCACAGCTTCTTCAGCCTGCAAAACCAAAATAAACAGGCAGATTTTAATGATCAGTAAATGCAGCAAAAGGGGGAGGGTGTTAACAGTAAATGAACACTGTCATACTTTTTTTTTTTGTAACCAAGCAATCCTATGGTCTTCCTGCTAGCCATGCCCACTCTCCCTGAGAGCTTGCCTTCAGGGAACACCAAATCCTCCCGCAGAGGAAGGAGATGCCGCTAAGCCTATTTATGCATCAGCTTGCCCTGGCCTGTAGAAAAGGAGGGACTCGCCACCAGCCCGCGCTGCCCCCTGTGTTTCCCATGGAGCTGCCATCTGAAGGATGCTACAGCCCATTGCACACCCCGACGCTGGGCTTGCGGAGACGCCTGCGTGCCTCCTGATGAGCTTGCACCGTGTCCCTTCAGCTGACTCGCCACTGCTGAAGGCATAGCCACTGGTTTCTGCATCGCTCTCGGTTTCAATGCCTCTTTTAAGACGTTCTTACCCCTTCCTGGCGTAAGCTGGCAGCCTGTATGGCTGCAACAGGAGCTTTGACAGTGGATCCTGAAGTCCAGTCACCTGTTCCTTCTTCCACAGAGCCAAGCCTGTCCCCATGAATGACGACAGAGAAGTAGATAAAGACCAGTAGTCAGAAATAACCCAATAAATGCAATAATTCTTCTTGTCTGGCAACTCTTGCTGCAGCTCAGCCTGTAGGTACTGAAGCTCAGGCCAGGATCCAGCTTGAGCTGCTCTTACAAAGCCTCTTTGCAAACGGCTACGGCAGATATTGAAATATTTACTACAATAAATACCTCTCTTAAATATACTACTTCTCCTCTCAAAGACTGCAGCAAGCCTCAGTGGCCCCAGCCACCCCCAAACCCCAAGATCAGTACCCCAAACCCTCTACCTGGCAGGAAGCAAGGAGCCAGGCGCTGCGGTACCCTTTTGCGTAGGCCAGTGAGCGTCCCATTGGATTGCGTGGAGTCGTTCTTCCCACACATGCTGGCAAAGCGGAAATTGCCATCGAAGTAGTTAAAGCCAAAGGCATCTGTGAGACAGGAAAAGAAAGGGCTGATTTTTGGCCAGTTGCATCGGCCACGTGATGCCGATGGGCAGTGGGTCACGCTTCTAGGTTGCCCTTTGGGTCTTGGGGTTGCACTTACTGTTTCTGTACAGGAAAAGGGCAGTGTCCTGGTACCCTTGGGAGAAAATGTCATTCAAGACCTGAAAGGAGAAATGCTTGAGGTCACTAAAGAGCCCTCCATGCAGGCACCGGCTGGATCTATCCAAGGCTGTTTGACCGTGGAGGGTTGGGATGGCTCGTTTGGGAAGGCAGCAAGCGCAGGCTGGTTTCCAGCCACCAGAACACTGGTCCTGTGCAGGTTGTCAAACCAGGGTGGACCCCATCCCCAGGCTGGCCACCCCTCAACAGTGTCCACCAAAAAAAATGCTTTTCCATTGAAATCCGATTAATTAACAACGGAGACTGAGCTGAACCTTACAGCTTGAGAAGGCAGGTCCAGCATTAATTTGTTTTAAATAAAAGCTGGGAAGAAGGCCTGGTGGGCTTACCATGGTGCTGGGTGGAAAGAGAGCGTAGCTGATCCTGCAGAGGTTTTCTATTGAGATCTGAATGCTGCCGTTGAAGATCTGGAAGCAGAAGAAGATAGCGGGACAATCCCGCGGACAGATATCCAGCTCTCCTGTGAACGGGGACACAGTGATGACGGCTTCCTCCAGGCTGGAAACAGGCTGCAGGCCAGTGAATCCTCCATCGACGTAGCGCTGAGGGGGAAGAGCAGAGGGAGGATTTGCTTTGGGGATTGCTACAGCGTGTGTGTGAGAGCAGTGTCATTGAGTGGAAAGCAAGTAGCTGCAAAGGTGACCTGTCCTGCCACAAGCCAGTCCCAGCATGTCCTCTCTTCCCACTTGCTCTTTATCCTGGCTTTTCCCAGCTCCTTCTGCTGCCCTTCCTACGGCACCCAGCCAGCTCCTCGGCCAGGTGCTGTAATCCACAGGGGTTATTAAAATAGAAATATAATTATTTTCATTCACAAAGCTTTGTAAAGTTGTTTTAGCAGTCATTAAGCCAATTCAAACATCACTGAATTTAGAGTGTTGTATAAATTTCAAGTCCTGAGCGCAAGCAGCAGGGCTCCCACGTTTAATAATTGCCTGCAAATCCCTGGAGGATTACTCACTGGGCAAGGAAAATGGCATTTGCTGTATTCCAAAAGGAATCTGAATTTACCACTCACCTCAGTGGGATTTGAGGTTGCAAGGACTGCAGCTGATCAAATTAAATGTGAACTAACAGCGCAGGGGAGCCTTGCACAGCAATGCTGCCGAGCTTTGGGTCCTGCAGACTCTACGGACTCTGTGGACAAGCCCTGGGGCAAGCTGGAGACCTGACCTGACAGCCAGGTACGGACATCTGCGGGCTCAATCAGCGCAGACCAACAGGAGTTAAGGGAAGTTCCTAGCTCTATCCCAGCTGCAAATCTGGTATCGTGGCTTTGTGAGCTTTGACACGCAAGCGGGTGACGGGGCATCGTCTGCCCCATGGTCCATCTGCACGTGCTTCGCCACCACGCTGCTGTGCTCTTCCTTCACTGCGGGTTAGCGACAAGCCGGCCCAAATTTGTTGACTTTGCTGCAGTGTTGCACAGAGTATGAATATGCACGTGGTTGGGGGAGGATCCTCCCACGAACTTTCGATATTTCAGCCGTGCGAGTCTGCACCTGTGCTAATGGAGACATCTGCACTGCAGACAGATCCTGCCCAGGATAACTGGATTGTGTGTCAAAGTCCCCGAGTGTGGGCGTCCTCTCGTCTCACTTTGGAGATCTGCAAGGCAAGATCTAGACATCCAGGCTCTGTCCATAGGCAAAGCAGGAGAGGGCTCTCCAGATGGCAATTCCGCCCGGCTGTCATCTTAGGATGGGATGAAGGACAAGCTAAAAGGCTTTATCGTCCTCCATTAACTAAAGAAGCCTAGAAATATATATCCCTCTCTGCTCAAGGCAGTGCAAAGTTCAAACCCAAGAACGTACTGCTGGGAGCGTATGTTTTATGGGAAATATCACTCACCACACCTCGGTAGGACGGAGGGATGAATCCACAGTAGATAGGAAGAAGGCAGCTGCAGAGGAGCGCCTGGGGGAGGAGAGGGATTGCAAAAGTAAATGTTCCTGTCAAAGTTTTCCTGGACAAAAGCTGTCAACTCAGTGCCTGCAAATTCAGGCCTGACAAATTGTGTGGAGCCAGGCTGTCGGTACCACCTGGACTTTGCCCTTGACACTGTCAAGAAGAAAGCTTTCAAGAAGGGCAAAACATCTCATTTCAATAAAGTTGAAACACTTCCCTTGAGAAGAGCGTAGCACTTCATTTTTTTGTTTTCATAGCTGCCAGCAAGGTTAGAGATGTCTATCTGTATGTCACTGCCCAGACACTGCCTTTGGTGGCAAATTGAAACTTAGAAACTTAGGGGTTATTTTTCGTATTTGTGGAGTTTGGGACAAAAGCAAAACATCTTCACAATGCATTTTCATTCTACTGGGATTTGTCAACGACAAAGCGACTGCTGGGCTGTTTGCAACCATTTCTCACCAATCTCATCAGCTGGGAATGCACATCCTGGGCTCCTGGGTTGACCTAAGGCAGGTACCACAGGTGAACTCCAGCATCTCCATGGACTTGCCATCCTTTACCATCTCCCCAGGACAAGCAAGCCCACAACCTCATGGTCATCCTCGTTAAGGTTCTACCTTGGGATTCTGTCCCCAGCAGCTAATTTACTGGTTAATCGGCTGCTTGTTGTTTGGCAGCACAGACGCCCAGGAAAGTGCTGAGGCAACAAGGACAATTACTGCCAGCGGGACTTGGTTGAGAAGATACCTGTCCAGAAAGCTGAGAGGTCATGTTAGCATTAGCACAGCTCTCGGCAAAGAGTCATCAACACTTACTTGAGCTGGCCAAAACGCTGGCATCAGCTTTTTGAGGCTAGAAACAAACCTTTGGCTTTTTTAGCATGATTTATTCACAGCTGGCTCTGGACCTAACAACATCTTCCTCCTTCCCTCCAAGCTGGATGGAGCTCACTGTGGTGGGACCACGGTTCTGGCAGAGCCACTGTCCCCATCATGGGTAGAGAACAGGGCAGTTAAAGTCATCAACGCTTAGGTAACTGCACCCCAAGCAGTAGGTAGAGATCTTCCTACAGCGTCAGAGGAAGGTCCCTTTACCTGAATGAGCTCCTCCTTGGAGCTGAACTCAGAGGCCATGACGTTTTGGCCGTCCATCACCCGCGTGAGCGAGATGTGCAGCCGTCCTGAAGCCAGCTGGTAGGAGTCCTCTGGCAGCATCCGCTGCAGAACAGTCTTGATATTCGCCAGCAAACTGCACTTGGGGGAGAGAGGGCCCAGGATGGTTTTCCTGACCTCCTTTGCCATGGCAAAGAAAAATTCCTTTAGGTCATCTGACACGGGGAAGAGGGGAAAAAAGACAGAGAGAAAGTCAATATCCTTGCTGCCCTAATGGTTATATTTTTAATCCTATTCTTAAAACTCCCCACAAATAAAGCCTCTTGCAACTCTGTGCGTGACCCCAGGATGATGCTGCTGCTATGATGGGGGGCAGAAAGGGGGAGATCACCCCCAAGATGTCCTCAAAGGACAAGGTATTGCTGAGTGTGACCCCAGTGGTGAACTCCCCACCTGCACCGGAGATGGGTGCTCAAGACGTGCCTGGTCGAGGATTAGGGAGAGGCTCCAAAAAGCCCTGGGAAGGAGGATGCAGGTGCAGACACCAAGTTATCGATGCCAGTGTGACTTGCCTTCCACCTCCAATTTTGCTCGTGGGCAGCCCCAGGCTTCCCAGGGATCTGTGATGGCTCAAAGGTGATGAGGGGGGGCAGAGCCCCACCTCCTCCACTTAGAGCTTTCCTGCAAGCCGAGAACCCATGCTGGGACTCCCCACTCATCTGAGCTCCCTTGATGACCTCCCACATGATGTTAATAGTCATTACATGTGTCTGCACATCCCAAAATCTGGATTGAAAGAAACAGAAATTGAAAGCCCCAGCTCAGGAGACACCAGGTTTTAAAGGCTGCGCAGTGATGAGGGGGAAGAGGGGTGCAGCAAATCCCATGGTCAGCCTGATCACGGGGAGCTCACTTGGGACAATATCAAATGCTGGGGGGGCTGGAGCCCCTCTGCTGTGGGGACAGGCTGAGAGAGCTGGGGGGGGTCAGCCTGGAGAAGAGAAGGCTCCGGGGAGACCTTCCAGCCCCTTCCAGTCCCTCCAGGGGCTCCAGGAAAGCTGGGGAGGGATTCTGGAGCAGGGAGGGGAGCCATAGGATGAGAGGGAAGGGTTTTAAACTGGAAGAGGGGAGATTCAGATGAGAAGTTGGGAAGAAATCCTTTGGTGTGAGGGGGGTGAGCCCCTGGCCCAGGTTGCCCAGAGAAGCTGTGGCTGCCCCATCCCTGGAGGGGTTCAAGGCCAGGTTGGACGGGGCTTGGAGCAGCCTGGGCTGGTGGGAGGTGTCCCTGCCCAGGGCAGGGGGGGGCACTGGGGGGGCTTTAATGTCCCTTCCCACCCAAACCATTCTATGGTTCTATGATTCCATGAATACTGCACCTTAACCAGTTAAACGGTTGCAGCAAAAAGCTTATCTGGCTCCTCAGTGCTGCAAAAAGCCATCCTTGTGCACAAAGGGGTTCCCCGGGACCCTGCACTGGCACAAAGCCGTGAGTTTGCCTTAGCACCGTGCCTTTGCAAGGGCAGAGGTTCCCGAGCTGTCTCGTGAGGTTGCTTTAAAAGCACAGACAGGCACAAGGATTAGATGGAGTGTCCCGAAGGCAACTGGAGCAACACGGGCATTAAGAGGGGTTATAAATGTTTGAGCGGATGTTCAGGCCATGTGGCATGATGATTAACGCTTGATGGGTTCACGCAGGGTCCTCAGGGATGCCAAAAGAGCCAGAGAGACTCCAGGCAGGTGATGCCTCCACCAGGCACTGTCTGGCTGTGCTGTATCCTGGAAATTGGGGGAAACCCGGAAAAACTGCCCACACACTGCCATATAGGAGGTGAGAGCTGAGCCCAGCTTTGGGGGCTTTGTCTCTGGGTGAGCGAGGGGTGACCCTGGCATGCAGTATCGTCACTGTCCCCACCTGCACCACCTTGTTGGTGACAAGCATGTGCCTAGCAGGTCACCTGTGGGGTGGCAGGGGACAGCCTGGCTCAGAGAGCCCAGAGCTGCTCTCTGAGCCCTGGTCAGGGTACACAACCGCAGCCACCACGGGGCACCCCAGCGGCGGCCAAGGCCACCTTTAACCCTCTTTTCACCGCAGTCCTTCACAATGAGAATTTGTCAGAGTTTCTGCCACGTTAATTTTCCTTATTAGAAACCCAACCAGAGCCGCCACTACCCAAAACATCTTTTCTTCCCCTGGGGAAGATGTTTTGGGCGCAAGATCATCTCAACACCTCTAAGTGCATGGTGCCTGCTACCCCTGGTGAAGCAGACTCCCATTTCAGCACTGGTGCTCACAGCAAGAGGAGTTATCTTATGAAACTCAACAAGGGCAAGTGCAGGGTGCTGCCCCTGGGGAGGAATAACCCCCTGCACCAGGACAGGGTGGGGGTGACCTGCTGGAGAGCAGCTCTGGGGAAAGGGACCTGGGAGTCCTGGGGGACAACAGGGTGCCCATGAGCCAGCGATGGGCCCTGGTGGCCAAGAAGGCCAATGGCATCCTGGGGGGCATCAAGCAGAGTGTGGCCAGCGGGTGGAGGGAGGTCATCCTCCCCCTCTGCTCTGCCCTGGGGAGGGCACATCTGGAGCACTGGGGCCAGTGCTGGGCTCCCCGGGTCAAGAAGGACAGGGAACTGCTGGAGAGGGGACAGCAAAGGGACACCAACATGATGAGGGGACTGGAACATCTCTGTGATGGAGAAAGGCTGAGGGATTTGGGTCTCTTTAGCCTGGAAAAAAGACGGCTGAGGGGTGACCTTATCAATGCTGATAAATACTGACACGGTGGGTGTCAGGAGGATGGGGCCAGGCTCTGCTCAGTGGTGCCCAGGGACAGGACAAGGGGGAACGGGCACAAACTTGACCATGGGAAGTTCCACCTCAATGTGAGGAGGAACTTCTTTCCCTTGAGGGTGGCAGAGCCCTGGCCCAGGCTGCCCAGGGAGGTGGGGGAGTCTCCGTCTCTGGAGACATCCCAAACCCGCCTGGAGGCGTTCCTGTGCCCCCTGCTCTGGGTGACCCTGCTCTGGCAGGGGGCTGGAGGAGATGATCTCCAGAGGGCCCTTCCCACCCTATGATTCTATAATTCTATCAAACTGGTTTATACCTGCAGGACAGCCCCAGCTCCATCCAATTACACCAGCGTGAGGAATCAGAGAGGAGAGTTTTGGGGCCCTTGCTGATTTGTAGAGGAGTTCATTCCCACATGGGCAGAAAGGTCCCATTCTGCTTTGTCGAAATATATTTACCAAAGTTTTGAATTACTTTTAGCTCCAGCAGAGTGGTTCTAGCATCCACCAGAGGTTTCAGGAATGGCGTGTTTCCTTTCTGCTTCCCCCATCATTATTTGGGCCCTAAAGCCACCCCCCTCCTAAATGTCCCCGTTGCTTGAAGCAGGGGTTGGATCAGCTTCTAAGGATTTAAGTCTTGTGTACGTTTGTTTACACATGGGCACTAATTGGAAATATGGGAGGATGTGATTATTAAAAGTGGATTAACTGCTCTGAATTAATTCTACACATAGGTGATCTTTGCTGGGGGGGGGGGGGGCACTTCTTCCACATTGTCTGATGAGTTTCAGAGTAAAACCTCATGTAGCAGTAAGAGAAGCCCCAGCCCCAGGCCGGAGCGGGGACCGCTGTTGCCCTGGGCGCATCCCGCAGACAAGCCCATGAGCTTTTGCCAAGGGAAAAGGTGCTCTGCAATCTGGAAACAGGAATTGTGTCACGTCTTCCCTTGTGCTGGGAAGGCTGAGTGGGATAACCCAGAGCAACATGCAAACAGCGCTGTCAGCTCTATAGAAACCGATGTGTCCCTTCGTAGCTAAGGATGACAAGGGAGCTGATCCGCAGGGGACAAGGGGGCTCTATATGGGCAAATCTGCCCACCGCAGCCACACAGACTTGCTTTGGGACACATCTCAGCACTTCTTAGACCTCATAGCAGAGGAGAAGGAGATCTGGTCCTGCAGCAGGAGCGGGAAAATGAGCTAATAAAATACAGGTCCATCCAGATTTACCCATGCAGTATCTACCAACCATCTGAGATAGCATTCAGACAGTAATAACCGGATTTTTCAGCTTACATCACCCAAAATTGCTCCACGGTGGCTGCCAAAAGTGGCAACATCTGCAGATTTCTTTTATGCCTTGGGAGTGATGGGAGTTACACCAGTATCACGTCCCCGTCGCTGCTTTAAGGCATTACCTTCTCCATTTCTATTTTGAAATACCCCCCTCCCCCATTTTTCTATTTTGAAATAAAAAAATATTTTTTTTTTTTTAAATATGCTCTACTGTAAGGAAGCCCAGGCAGTAACTGTCTTACCAAGGCCGATGCCACACACCACGGCGGCGGCGATGAGGGAGCCAGCGGAGGAGCCGTAGACCTTGCAGGCGGACTTGAGGAGTTCGGGAGCCAGCTCCAGGAGAGACTGCACCACCCCGACCTGGTACAGGGCGAGAAAGCCACTGCCCGAAAAGGAGAGTGAGAAAGGGGTGCCGGAACCTCGGAGATCCTCCTCAGCCATCTCCAGATCAAACTGACGTATCCGGCTCAATGTCTTGCGTTGCTCTTCTTCACCCAGTGAACCTCAAGCTCTCGTCTTCTCTGCTTTCTTCAGGCTCATCTCTGGCTGCAGAGGAGTCCAGAAGATGGATTTTCTGCCTCCTTTTATGACAGCTCCCCGAGGTGTTTAGATTCACGAGCTATTTTAATTGCCGCCTGTGCTAAAAAAGGAACTTTTCCCCTGATCAAAACAGCTCCTGTAATCCTCCACCACAGCCAGCTCAGATGCTCGGGGCTGAATCAAGGCTCCCCTTTTATACCCAGTGATCTGAAGCGCCCCCGAACCCTCCTGGAGACGATCCCTGCGTTACTGTGCCGTCACACTTGGAAACATCCGTGCAAAATTTCCTCTTTGCTTTGTGCTTTCTTCATCAAGGGTGTTTTCCTAAATTGGATTCTCCATCAATCCCGGCTTAGGCACAGCTCAGTACTGGGTGAGTAAAGGCTTGTATAAGACACTTAAAGCCAGAGGGTGTTACACAAGGGGTGGATGCAGGGCGTTACGCTGGGTTAGGTTTGGAAATATTGCTTATATTTGCTCCCTGTTGGAAGGGGTTTGTCCTTGCCTGTCTCTTGGGTATCCTTTGGGAGAGATGAACCAAGGAGCTGGATTTGCTTCTCTCTTCCCCCCCAGCACTGGGCTCTTTAAGGCCACAGAAAGATGCCTGCAGCAGCACTGTGTTTCCCAGATCTGGGGTTACTAAACCAAAATTGAACTTGCCTTCGGGCTGTCTTGATTGGCTGGGAGTTAAAAAAATAGGGAGAATTTCAGTAGATTTCTAGTGTCTTTTCTGCCTTAATAACCTAATGCTGCTGCCAACGTGCTGAATAAAAATTGCCCTTTTAAACAGATGTATTTATTAAATATTACCAAATACTGTGCTGCTTGTGTTGTCCAAATACATACAGCGTGCACACTATATAAGGACTGTTACGTATGTTGCATTCCGGGTTGTATATACACACATAACACGGGCGTGTGTATAGTAACGGACAGGCTGAAGGCGAGAGATTTCACTCCCGCCTTGGTGCCCCAGGACAGTAGAAGAAAACAGGGATGGTCCCAGCATCCTGATACAACCTTGCCCATGCTCTTCCACCCCAAATTTTCATACATTTTTCCTTGGCCTCTCCAACCATCGCTGGGTCACCACGACGAGAGTTGTGTCCTGCGGGGGCAGAGACCCCCCCCCACCTCGATGGGTAAAATGTCCCTGGGTTGAGGTTTCACCCATCAGCCGGGGAGCACTGCCTGTGAACCCCCCCAGAGAAATGTCACTTGTCGTGGCCAAGGCTGTCCTCGACGGTGCTGCCCGGACACCAGCACATGCAGGAGCAAGCTGTCAGCTTGTAGATGTCTGGAAACAGGACCTCAACGATCCCGGAGTTGGAGAACTGCTTGGATTAGGGCATCTGCATGTGCCCACACCCTGCTGTAGATACACGGCCTTACTGGATTTGGTCATCTCGTTTCTTGTCTTTCCAGTGTTTGATGTTGTTTTTACATTATACATTACATTTACATTTACATTATCCCGTGTGGGTGAGTCTCCCACACATTCCAGCCTTTCTGACAGCCATCTGGTCATATCTGAGCTTTGATCTGCGTGATTCATGCCGCTGTCTCCTCCAGGCCTTGGGAAGACAAATTCTTTCATTTAAAGAACTTTCTTCCAGCACTGGAAACCTCTGCGGGTAGAACAAGGGCAAAACCGAGCATCTCTCACTGCGACTGATGCCAACACGTGAGTACGTCGGAAGCACACAAGTGTTTGTGCACTGGAAGGTATTGTTTCCATGTTCTCCATGCATTAATTCTGCCAATTACGGGCATCATGCCCCCAGGGAATTCAACAGGCGCTGCACGGAAGAGGCGTGGGATGCTCCTGCTTCACTCAGCACTTGCATCTCCTCGGTGGAGCCCAGTCCCAGCAGTAAATGATCCCATGGGACCTGTGAGGACACACTCCTCCAACGAGTGCATGGCAGAAGGATGGTTTCCTTGTAGGAGCTGGACTCGCTGCAAAATGTGGTGCTCCAGGAGCACCTTGTGAGTGCGAACCCCAACCGAGCTGAGCCAGGAGATGTTCTCAGCCCAGGCTCTCCTTTGGCCTTCTTGTAATAGTTTCTTCCCTTGCAGCTGCCGTGAAGTAAAGTGTTAAATGGGATTTTCCATTCCCGGAGCCAGATGATGAAGGATGGTGTGGTGGCCATGAAGAAGCCGTTATCCCTGCAAGAAGACAAGGGAGTAGCTCCGTGGGGAGGTGCACGGTGAATGTGAGAAGGTCCCTGGGAAGGAGAAAGCCCGTCAGAGTGCCCAGCCCCACGCCGAGGCACGGTGAGCCCTGGGAGAGGGGCAGGGGACCATGGTAGGACAGACAAAAGGATGAGGGTCCATGTGCAGGGAAGGACAGAAGACGTCTGACCTGGCAAGGGGAGAGCAGCACCCCAAAAGTCAGCAGCTCAGACGTGTGAGGACTTCACGGTACACTCAGGTACCCCAAGAGGAGCCAGGCTTTGGGGACACAGGTGGGGGCTCTGCCGGCCGAGGGGGTGCAGAGCCACGTCACAGCACTTCCAACAAATTGCCCTGTCCTGCAAGAAGTTACGGGGGGCTTCTCAAGGCCAGGGGGAGGATGCAAAATCTGTCCCCTACCCTGTCCCACTCCAAACACCGAGGTCCTGGGAGAGCATCCCAGAGGACAGCATCCTCCCTGGCCTGGTGCCACGCTCCCATGAGATGAAACCTTGTCATCATCCTCTTACTGACAGCGAATTTTACATTAATTGGCTCATTAAGTGCCAGGCTGATTCTCTAAGCCAGCCTCCCCCACCTGTCGGTCAAGAGAGCAGGATTAGTGGAGACTAATGACTTTGGAGATGCAAGATCCCAGAAGCAGCCTGAGATGCTTTCCAGAGGAGGCCCTTCGGCTCACGCTCGCAGCGGGCAGGGGGCTGTGCGGGGCGCGGGGCTGCTTTGTGCCCAGACAGGATCAGTGCCCAGATGGCCAGTGTCCATGATCCCAGGAATTTTCAGGCGAGGTGATTGCCTGAGCTGTTTGAAGCCCCAGCAGGGCATTTAGGGAAGGATGAAGGTAATACCAAGAGTTGGAAAGTGATCAAAACCCCAGGGCTAATAACTTGCTCTTCTTTAATACCTTCTTAATATCTTCAGTGGCCAGAGGCAATCAGGGTCTCAAATTTATAACCAACAGATTAATCCAAGACGCAGGAGTCACTCACGAGAAGGGACCTGGGCTCCAAGGGCCACCAGCCCCTGGTTGCTGCACTAACGGCAGCCACAGCTGCTCCCATCCTCATCCCACCACCCCAGGCTGGAACAGCATCCCTGCTGTGGGGTGGGTTATTTGGGACCAGGAGCCGCTTATGCAAGGGGCTGTGCAGGTTTTGCTCCTTGTTTCCCCAGCACCGCTGCCCCAGTGGGTGGGAAAACGCCCCGTGGCCACAGAAGGGCCGCCGTGATATTGGAAGAAGCGCAGGAGAAGGGAATGGGAGAGACAAGTTGTTTTTCTCACTGGTGTTTTGCCTGGCAGGTGCATTCCACATGCCGAGGGAAGATGATGTCCTCTGGGAAGTCAGTGAGGAGACAAGACCCTCTTCTGCTCCATGCAAATCCCAGCCCACACCCGGCACCGCGTGAGCTCAAATGCAAAGCAAGTAGGAACATCGCGTGATCCTCCCGCTGGGTCCCCACCGTGCCCCGGTCACAGCCCCAGCACCGACCCCATGCTCCGGGAAGGGACAGAAACCTCCTGACGGTCGTAAAAAGGCGAGAGCGGTTCGGTTTCTCCTGCAATAAGTCTCCCAGCTTGGTTCCCAGCCAAAAGGAAACATGGTGCTGGCACTGCGCTTGTTGCTGGCATCGCCGGGCAGGTCCTGGGAGTGGGATTTGATGTTTTTCGCAATTAGCCTGGGCTAAATTAGACGGAGTGCCTGCAAGGTGTGCCCCCTCCTTTTCAGCCCCAAAGTGGTTCAGCCGGTGGTTCAACCCTCTGCAGATCTGTCAAATGTTTCCTTAAAGGCTTCACGATCAGGGGGATGTTGATCTGCGTGGGAGAGGGCTGCTGCCCTCCTACGCGGGCACGGCTTCCCTGTTTTGTTTTACTTGAGGTTTTAAAAGGACCAAAAAGATCAGATCCTCCAGGAGAGGAGATGCTGGTCGGACATAGGCTGTCATTGGTGGCCCTCAGGGGACTGTCACCCCCTGCATGGCACTGACCCAGACCCTGCAGGTTTGTTTGCCACCATCATCACCTTCAACCACTACATCACCCCACCTCTTGGACACTGCAAGCCCTGAAACTTTGTCCCCTTTACCCCAGGCTGGGTCTGACCCTGGCAAGGGAGATGCTCCTGCTGGTGCCACCACGCCGAGGGCTGGCAAACCCCCGCCGGCCCTGAGCTGCCTTAATCCATGGTCCTACTTATGGGTCTGGGCAAAGATTAGCTGGGAACATTCCCAACGATTAGGGTTTAATCGCTTTGACATTTCACATCTTCTTAGGCCTCGTAGGTGAGAGCCCAGCAGCTGTAAATCCCCTCGGTCCTCGGGGGAGTGACAGCGAGGGCAGCTCCTGCACCACTCAGGAACAGGCTTTACCCAGTTCTTGGTGTCAGATCAAGCCGCTTTGGCTAATAAATCTTCTGCTGGAAAGGGAATGGCTATAAATAGTAAAAAGTAGCAGGACCACACCGTGTATCTGCTGTGAGGCTCCCCTTGTGCGGCTTTGCATCTGGCTTGAAAGGCGCTGCCCATAACAGCAAAGCAAACGTTATTCCACGTATAACGACCATACACATCACCCATTAGACAAGCCCGGCTGTCATTTAGGAAACAATTTATTTGAGTTTTAGGGTTTTTTCCCTAAACCAGACACTTGGCTGACAGCAGAAGCTACAAAAATGATGTTTTACATTCACAGATATGTATAGAAAAGCAAGTAAATAAATACACATACAGAAACACAAACAAACCATGAGGTTCAACACATGCCCTTGGTGAGAGCTAAAATGCAAATACAAGGTGAAATTCAGGCTTTGTTTGATTTACTCTTTGCCCCCAGCCAGGGGGGTTTTAAGCATTTCACGCTGCTGTGGCTCTCACTGCGGTTTTCCTTAGATGATTTTAAATCCACAGCTCAGAAAATCACCCCACGTCCAGGTCGCCAGCAGGGACTGTCCCCACATCAGTAAATCCGCATCCTTGGCTTTCCAGGCCCTTCGGAGCAGCTGCCGTCAGTCCGGGCTCTCGCAGTTGTCTGTGCTGAACTTTTCTCTGTCCTGCTGAGACAGAAGGAAACATCCATGAGGTCCCTTCCCAAACCGAGCTGGTGCTACTGGTCTTCTAAATGGGTTTAGGAGGAAATTCTCCCCGAGGAAAGCTGCGGTTACAGCCGGTTTCAGCAGCGCCGTGCACTGCGGGGCATCTCCCAGCTGCATCTCCGCAGGCAAAGCGAGTCCTGCTCCTTGTGTGTGCAGGGACCATGTTGGAGAAAGACAGAAGCTGCCCAAACAACACAGGGCAAGATCCAGCACCCCGTCACCCCGTCACCCCTCCCCCATAAGCCATCATGACTGCTACCCGCCCAGGTCTGTTGATCACCCCAAAATCACACGGCTTGCCCTAACTTGCTGCTGGAAGCTCGGCCCCAGGCTCGGTGCTCCTCCCTACCTGGAGAATTTTGCTGTAGGACAGGGGTGCAAACGAGTCTTCCAGGTAGCGGGTGCCGAAGCCCATGATCCTGTTCACTGCCTGGTTGCAGATGCCCGCCACCTTGGCGGTGAGGTGCACCGTGAAGGCAAACTGGATCTCTTGGGGGTTGACATCGGGTCTGCTGGCCGTCATTTCCTTGCGGACATAGGCATCGGCCAGGTTCTTGAAGGAGCTGTAGGATATGTCTCTGAAGAACATCCGTAGCCGTGCGTCTTCCCTCACCTGGTTAAGAGGAAGGTGAATACACACATTACGAGCGAATAACTCGGTGTGTCATCCTTGTGTGGATGCCTTCACTCCCCGCTAGGATTGCAGGGAACGCAGACAGACAGCCACCATCACACCCAGGCGGGGAATTAAAAGATGCCATTTCCTTGATTTTACTCAGCGTTTCTCTGCCCCAGGGAAATCGATGCTGTTGCTCTATTTTACAGCAGTACAGAGCTTGGCCCAAATTCCCTCCACCCCACCGCAGCTCTCCTCTTACCTGCCTGTCCAGCTCGTCTCCTGCACTCAGGAGCAGGGCAACAATTCTCCTGATGGCTTCATCTGTAGAGAGAGATCCCATGTTACCTCCATCCCTTTCTTCAAGCCCCAGATGCTCTAAGGGGACAGCACTGCCTGTTCAGCCCCCCCCTAAAAATTTCCCAGAACAACATGCATCCACCTCCATCCCTCCACACCCCGTTTCAGCCCATTGCCAAGTGCCTTGTTGTCCTCAGCCAGCAAAAGCACCCTCCTGCCTTTGAATTTTGCTCTCCCCAGATCAAACCCTGATGCTGAAAACCTCCCCCAAAGTCTCCATAAGCCCCTGGGTCAGAATTGAAGCAGGGTTTGAGTCCTGCACAGGCTCTGCAGGGGGACGAGTCTCGTGCCCGGGAGTTTGCTGTGCACGCCAGCAATGAAGCACTTGCAAGGACAACACTCACCGGCCCCATCGGCGCCGGCCGGCTGTGGTGGCTCCCCACTTCCACATGCTCTGCTCCCCTGGCTCTCGCTGCCCTGCACAATCAGCCCAATCTCTTCGGAGACTTGTGTGTAGTAACCGTCAGGCTGCTCCGCATCTGCTGGAAGAAGAACACGTGTTCAGAAGCGAAGGTTATGTTTTCGTTGGCCATTGATTGCAAGGGAAAAGCAGCCACAGAGGTGAGTGCATCCGCATGATGCTCGTGCCCAGCCTGGATTAGTGCATTCCGCTGGTGAACGGTGGGGCTGCGCTGTCTGAACCCTAACTGAGCGCCTGTGGCTTGCTCTGAATCTGACAAAACTTTGCAGAAATCCCCTCCCTGGCTTTTCAGCAGAGGAAAGGCTGGGGTGGGGATAAGGGTGTCCCACAGACTCTGCCACCATGCCACCACGGCCGGCTGCCTGCATCCTTCCCTGGAGCACATCAAAATCAGCTTAGCATTGGCCCTCGGGTGGTTTAAGATTAATTTAAATTAAACCGCCGTGTCCCTCGTTTGCCAGAGGGGGCAAAACCTGTGCCTGGATGCCGCTTGGGGTAACTTGCTGCGCTGACAAGTCAGAGCAAAGACGTGTGCTCAAAGCGCAGGCACGTTGACCCCTTCCTGGGGCAGCAGGTTGAGATCAGAGTCTCCAAAACTGATCCCAACCCCCAGACAGCACCGGGAGGGCGATGGTTAGGGCTAGAAACCAGCACTAAACACTACTGCTTTCCCAAAGAAAGCCCAACGGAGGTCCCGTTGGCCAATGGGTTGGGTTAGGGGTGGTGGGGGTCCCACCTGGCGTGGCCGGCGCCTGGACGTGCCGCAGGGGAAGGCAGCTGGGTCGCTTGGCCCTGGCCCCGGCTGCCGCCTCTCCCCGCTCCTCCTCTGCGTGCTTCTTGAAGGAGAAAACCTTCTTGAGGCTGGGTCTCTTCTTCAGAGCTCTGCCCAGCGGCGGAGATGTGCTCAATTCCCCTCCAGATCTTTTAGCCTCTTCTGGTTTGGAGCTGTGAGGAGCTTTGGCGTCTTTGTCCTTTGCTTTTTGCCCTGCGTTTTCCTTCTGGTCCTCAGGGCTCTTCTTGAAAAGGAAATTTAAGAAACTTTTGAACCAGGTGCGTTGGGTTTTGCCCTGGGAAGAGTTTTTTGTGCTTTTCCTCTTGGGCTCTGGCTCCTCTTTAGGGACCTCCTCAAGAGCTTTGCTCTCATCATCCAGAGCCTCATCCAGGCCTGGCACTTTGGGTGCCTCCTCCTGGTCCTTCCTGGGGCTGAGTTTGGCACACGAATACTTGCAGAAGTCACTTTTCGACCTTTGCAGCCCATCCGCCTTCCTCCCTCGCCTTCTGGATCCCTCCTGAAACTTCTTCTTGGCCACCAGTGACTTTTCACAGCAGCTCAGTGAGCGCCTGACGTAGATCTCCAGCACTTTCTTGGCCCCTTGCCTGTCCAGCGAGAGGATCTTGCCTGACGGCTGCCTGCCAGCATCCCACGGAGGCATCTCCACAGCCAGAGCCCGCACGTTGCTGTGGAGGAAAACAACATTTTCAGCCTGATTTTTGCTTTCCCTGGGATGCTGCGTGGTCAGGTTGGGCACAATGGAAATCCCCTTAATTTTTGCTAATGCTGGAGCCCAAGGGTGCTTTGGGTGTCTGAGACTGTTTATATTCCCAGTAAATGATCAACCCCTTTTATGGGTGTTATCTGAGTGCTCCTTACACAGGCTGCACACACAGGGTTTTATGATGGGCTATAGATGCTGCTGATAAAGGAACCGAAACTGCAGGAGGAGGAAGATGATCTGGGCACATCTGAGGAGGAGAACCTGGTTGTCAGCCAGAGGGTTAGATCCCGCAAGGGTGTCATCCAGATACCGTGGTCCTGCATCTTCCTATTGCAACATATTCCCATATTACAATGAAAAACTACATGCCAGAAGCACCACCCCCCCGTAATGAATCGCACAACCCAGGTTTTTAGTATCTCCCCTTGAAGTATTGGCCGCTAAAAAAACCCCACAAAACCATTCCGTGGCTTCCGGCCCTCTGAGAAGCCAAGGGCAACGTGGGCTCTTGCAAATATCTTCAGCCATTGCCAATATTGGCTGAACACCTTGCAATGCTGCAGCCCCTCCACGAGCTCTCACCAGCGTAGGGCTGTGGCTGGAGAATGGAACACGCAGTCCCTGCCTTTCCCATCGCCCTTTTCCTCTGTGTTTTCAAGCAAAACTAAGCGGGAGATACCTCTATTGAAAAATCAGAGCTCTGTGCCTGTGCCTCGTGCTGGCTCTACTTCTGAAACCAATTTCACCCTTCAGAAAACCAGACCCAAACCAAACTTTCTCCACCACTGAACAGCACATGGGAAGCCAACACCGAAACCCGGCACACTCGGCTGTACAAACCGCCCTGGAGCCAGGCATCAGCCTCCGCTTAGTCTAGGTGAGCATCATCCCAACGCACGAGCAATCCACCCACCCCAACCTGGCCTTTTTTTGGATCCAGAAGGCAAGTTTCCTTCCAAAACTAAGGCCACCCGACCACCTGATAATAAATCATGCGGTTGATAAATCACAGTAAAGCAACAACCCCCATCCTACTTCCATCGATTCCAGTACATTGACCGCATCCTTCTTTAGTTGCTCTTTTGGTATTTACCTTTCCATCAGTATTTCTGCCCTTCTGGATATATGTCAAGACAAGGTCCTCGGCCACAGGCGCTAAGGGCTGTCAGGCTCTCCTGTGAGGTGCCTTTTTTATACCCAAGGGGTGGCAACAGGCTGAGTTAAGTCCTATTTTTAGCAGCCATTCAGGTAAGAGAGCGGCCAATGCTTCCGCCTGGGATCCCGGCTATCACCTTCCTCGTGGCAGAAAACCAACGGGCGTGAGTTTCACTGGAGGAGAAAGCAATTTCCTTATGACAAATAGCAGCAAAACAGCATAAAAATCACCTGTCACCTGCTGTAAGCGCTGGCCTTTGAAACCAGCTATCTAAGCCAGCTCTTTGGCATGTGGTTTTGGTTTGTTGTCGTGAGTTTTTTTTTTTTAATGGGTGTGATGCCGTATATGGGCTTTTCTGGGTTGTTTTTGTAAGGAGAAGTCATAACTTTGTCAGATAAATGAGTTTCAATGCAGCAAAGCAGATCACCACACTCACATCCAGGAAAGTGGATGTTGGGGGCTGCTGTGGGACCGCAGACCCTCCGGGCACGGCGCTATCAGGCTGTTGCTTAACCCCAAGCATGGCTGAGCTGCAGCACCTTGGAAACCCACCCTCGGGTCCTTCAGACAGCCCACGCACCCACCCTAAAACATGAGACAGGACCAGCTCCATGACCCGAATCCTTTGTCCCCCCATGGCTCCCACTCAGCCTTGCCCCGGCGGCCGAGCATCTCCCAGGGCTGAACCCACCCATCACCCAGCATCCCAACATCCACAGCCTGCCCCTGGGCCAAACAAATCTTCAGCCTTTCTTCTTGCACCAGGGATCCAGTTGGCCCCACAGCCATCCCCTTGTGCCTCTGTGCCTGTTGCACCCTCCGGCAGGCTGCTGCCCACCATCCTCATTGCTATT
The DNA here is from genome assembly GCA_013400135.1 of Rhinoptilus africanus. Lineage (NCBI taxonomy): Eukaryota > Metazoa > Chordata > Aves > Charadriiformes > Glareolidae > Rhinoptilus > Rhinoptilus africanus. Next base: position 113,278 of record VXBO01010959.1, on the reverse strand, counting down.
TTGCCATCTGATGGCAATATTTCGCACTGCACCTTGCAAGGATGGTGCTGGATGCGGATGCATTTGCCGGGCGACGGCTGCCAGCACATGGGCTTTGGAAAACCTCTTGACAAGATTTCCATCTGAGCAGTGCTGCATTTTCCCCAATTTTCAGCTGGGATGATGTGCTGCCCAGGCCCCTCCCAGCTAAAAATGGTCTTTTCCTGATCATGGGTTCAGCTTGCAATTAAAACAGTCCGGGATTATTTTCTTTCTGTTTCTACAAACTTTCTGTGCTATGATTTCCTATAGTTGGGAGAGATCCAGTCCATTTCCCTCTGTTTGTCCTGAGCCTACACTGATGAATCAGAGCCTGCTATTGATTAGGAATTACCTGGTTTTGTTTTTCAGCTTCCCCATCTCCTTCTGATAAATAATTAAACCATCCATCAGGAGCTCCGTGCTGCTGACTGGCATATGACCACCTCCTTTCATAAGCAGGTCGATTCCAGTGGGTGAGGAGTTTCACAATCAGTTTTGTTTGTTTGTTTATTTCTCTGCAACATTCATATCACAAAAACCCCACATCCACTCTGGCCATGGGGCAGAGTTTGGCCATCTCCAGTCTGGAGATCTTGCTACTGGAGATCATCCAAGACTGAGTCCAAACACCATCCCTGCTCAAGGAGGACTTCTCCTGATTACACTGGGAATCAGCATTGACTTACGACCTCTTGCAGGCTTTTCCTCTGTGTAGGAGCATTTCTGGACACAGCGTGATGATAGGACACACAGGTTGACCCAAATCTTGACCTGAGTTGTGATGCTGGATCCAAACCTTTATCCAAGTTCAGGTCCCTTCTGGGATTTGGGACACACTTAAATCTCATGGGAGAGAGGCATATGAAAAACACGTTTGCAAGAGACCCAAGACAAACCAAAAGCCCGTTGCCAGAGTTGGGGGAAGAGGTCTAGATCCCAATTTGTCTGCTTTTCTTATCAATACCAATAGAGGATGAGGAAGCTGGCTGGAAACACAGTCACGTGGAGGGAGCACCCAACGCCAAGGTTGGTATCTTCAGGCCAGTGATGCTGGAGGGAAAAGCAGAACTAAAAGCACAGGGACACAGCAGCGGTAACTGGCCTAGCTACGGGAACTTGTTCCAGAAGGTGGAAAAAACCAAGGGAGAGGTATTCCTCCCATGGAGTTGTGAGGTGCAGAGGGTTTCATCGGGCTTAGGAGAAGGTAGGAGTCAACAAACCCAAATTTCTTAGAAACAAGACAGGCAGGCCACAGCTTGGGAGGCTGAGGTTGGACATCAGGAAAAGCCTCCTCCGCAGAAGGCTGGGACAACCTCAAACGGGTGTCCAGACGGTGGAGGATCACCATCCTTGGGGGGCTTCAAGATCTGGCTAGCCAAAGTCACAGCCAATCCCATTGAGTGTTGGAGGCAGTTGTGTTTTAAGTGGACCACAAAGGTCCCTTCAAGCCAACACCAGCCACTCGGGCACAAAAACACCTGCATTTTCAGATCTGAACCGTGATGGGGGTGTTGAGGGCAGCCACTGCTCTGCGCACCAGCCATAGGTCAGACAGCACAGGACACAAGCGGCCTTGGTGGAAACCTCTCAGCCCACTTGCATGGTGCCTCTGATCCAAGAGGGTGGTGGGCACCAGCCCCCAGAGCAAACCCTCTTTTCCTCCAGGAAAAAGACTTTTAGCTGATTTTTAGCTGGTTCTCTCGGCAGATGAGCAGTGCGAGACAGCAGAGGGCATGCACCGGCAGTTGCTGCCGTGCACCACCCTGCCCCAATCAGCACCAGACCCTGGGGCTGCCGAAGCATGGATGATGACCTCCAGGGAACGAAGCACCTGCAAACCCTTGGGAAAGCCCGCACGGGGCACCTGCCTGCGTGGCACCACCCCTGGACGTCAGCCACGGCAAAAGTCACCATGCTGTGTGCTCTCCCTCCCCACACACCCACGCCAAACACCCCGGCACAAGCAGCGGTTCCTCGGCTGTTTACCGAAAGGGATGGGTCCCCGTTTCAGGAAAGCAGCAGGTTTCCAGCCCTCCTGCCTCAGTTTACAGCAGGGAAAAGAGCCACATCACCCCAGGAAAGAGAGGAGGGCTTCCTGGGAGCATGGAAAGAGTTCGTCATTGCAGCTCATCCTTGCAAAGGCGCCCTTTGATTTTCACCCTCCAAGATCCCTCCGGAGCGGCAGTGGCACATCACAAGGAGGGTTGAGTGCTTTTGGCAGCTTCCCAACCAGAAGAGGAAATCCCCGTCCAACTCCAGCAGGATCCTTAGTCATTGCTCTAAAAACAGGTGAAGGGCATCTCGCACGCTCCCTGTGAGCATGGCACAAGCACCGGGGTCACCAACTGTCACCTGCTCCAACAAAACAAACCGTGCAGGCTGGAGAAGTGATGGGATGCTCAGGAGTCATCAGAGCTTCTTCCACGGCAAGAAAGTAGGGAGGAAGTCTTGTTAGGAGAGAGTCAGGAGAAATGCACCCATGGGTTTGTATCCCGAGAGTGGCACAGAGGCAGGATGGGACAGTTGCCGAGGAAGGAGTTCTGCTTTCCCGTCACAGCTGTCCCTCAGGGCTGGGCAGGACTTCCACTGACTCTCTGCTGGATTTCACTCCAAGGAAGATCTGGATTTAGTCTTCTCTGGGACAAAAATATTTTGTGGAAGGAAGGATGAGGTGCTTCACTGCACCTTCCTGGTATGGCTGCAGCTTGGCTGGGTGCTGGATAACCTCCAGCCCCTCTCCTAGCAGAGATGTTGACCTCCCTTCCCAGCTAGGACGTCCCGAAGGCTGTGGCACTGTACTCATTTACCCCGCTACAGCTTCCCGTTTCCTTCTCCTCCACCACTTGACTCAACAAGCACTTGTGTTTTGCCAACGAGCTGGTGATTTTTTCTGGAAGCGAAACTTCTCAGCCAGCGTTTCCGGAGATGTCGTACTGTTGACGTTTTGCCAAGCAGCCACCACATGTCCCACCACCCTCTTTTGCTGCGTACAGCCCACCAGGATCTTCAGGCTCCAAGTGATGGGTGTAAAGTAGTTTTGGAGGAGCAACACCAGTTACAGACAAAGGGACTATAGTTTCAGGTTGGCAACAACCAGTTTTGGTGGAAACCTCCGTCACCAACCCTTGATGAAGTTTTTCCACAAGACTGACGTTTCCCAGACCCATTCACAGCATCACTGCCCCAAAAGCTGATGCAACTCTGAGATAGCACTTTGGGCTTGGGAAAGGGTCCAGGGCAAAAAGAGAAGGCAGCAGGAGAAGTTCTACAGTGGTTGGAAGGAACTCACCTTGTCCTATCGGCCATGAAGCACAACGTTGCCTCACGACCTCTATCTGTGCTTGTCCACGCAGCAAAACCCACGGTGTCTTTGCACTATGTTCACCCACCTGTGAGCAGCACTGACTGTTGCGCTCTGGTTTAGGGGCTGCCGAGCTTGGGGACAAGCTCTGCGTGCCCACAGGAACTGGTTTTAAGTGAGGAAGGCTCGGATTTCCCAGTTTCAGACCTTCAACCAGCAAGAAGAGGGATTTTCAACTGTACAAAGTCAACAGAATTTTATTTCCTCAATAGAAAGCAATCTGAAAATATTAGTGGATATTTTTGGATTTAAAAAAAAAACAACAACAAAAACATAACACAAACACATTGTTCCTTCCAGGTCACTAACAGTGCCTGGGGTTGCAGGAATCCCTGCTTCGAACTCCAAGCAAATAACCACATGTCTGATGACGAGCGTGCTCGTATTCATTACTGGCTTTGTTTCTTTTCACATTATTTAGTCAGCGAATTACAAAAAGCACGACGTGGAGGGAAAGGAGTTAAAAGGAGGCCCAGCTCAGGGCATCCGTGCAGCCCGGAGCTCCAGCCAGGCCTGATCCAGGTGGGTATTTCAGCACACTCCCACCCTTAATCACAATTGCAACCCCACAGGAGACAGTGAGATTACAGCGTAGGGCACATCTGCAGCGTAAATCCCGTCTCAAATCGGGGAAATGGCTCAGAGCAGTGCGTTCACGCTTAGGGCCACTGCTCGCTGCTAAAGCACTTCGGGAGACATCTGACCAGGAGCTCGCGCTCTGCTGCTCTCTGCTCCGCACATCTCGCTGCAAGAGCGGAGCAGTCTTTTACCAGCAAGTTCAAACCTTGAAGACAAGCATCAAAATTTGCAGAGCAAAAATATCATGCTCCCTCCCCGAGGACAGAAGAGAAGCGAGCAGAAGCCCAGCCCACACGTTTCACCTGCGCTTTCAGGGCTGGGGGATGGTTTCTGGGTGTGTTTTGCTAATGAAGCCCCTGAGATGTCACAGCTTTGGCTCAGGGCAGGTTTTGAAATCCAGGGCCAGCTCTGGACCCTTCTGTCCAGGGACGCAAGAGATGCCAGCACTTCCCAGCAGAGCACAAATCTGTCTGCGATGCACTGAAAGTGCCGCTTTCAAAGACTTCCTATGGTGAAACCTCAAATGGATCTTCTTTCAAATCCTCGTGGTCCTCATTATCCAGCTGCTCCAGTTTGCTGGACTTCTCATGGATGATCTCCCCAGGCGTCTTCAAAAATCTGCAACATATTTTTAAGGGCTTTAAGGGCATGTCCAAGCCCAGCCCCAAACCAGGCTGTAAACGCTGGAGCCCTTCCCCTCACCAGCTGAGCTCTGGAGCTTGGCAGAGGGTATCTGCCATCCCTGGGCTCTGCTGAGGATCCCAGCTCTGGCTTTGCACCCAGGGTGCCACAAGCCCAGGGAGACAAAGCTCAGCACTCATCAGCCCAGGGCAGGGGTTTTAAGTCCAAACTAGCCCCAGGGAAGCAGCCAGAACCGAAAACAGGAGGCTCCTGACTTATTTCCACCCCTTCTTGCATCTGGAGGTGGGCTTCAGACCTGGTGTCACTGAGGAAGAGGAGGGAAGATTCCAGCTCAGCTTGGGGACATTTTCCCCAGCAGCAGCTGGACCCCACGCAGGAAAGCGGCTGGATGCTGGCCCCGGCGCAGGCTGCTGGCCCACAGCCCTGCTGGGACCCAGGGCCATGGTGGGACCTGGAGCCCTGGTGTCCCAGCTCCTGGCTGTCACAGGAGAGCGCCCGGACACAAACCCAGCGGGGTGTCGCATTTGCAAGGAAGGATAAAAAGAAACAAGCCAAAAAGCAACCACTGAGGCCTTGTAAAATTAAAACCAGGCCAGGCTTTTATACCTCAACATGAAGACTGGTTCCAGCTCTGAGACACGCACAGCCACTGCGGGACACCTGGGTCACTGGGCCAGGCTGGGACCAGCCCCTGATCTCCCTTTGCAGCACCACAAACCCAGAAGACAGACTACGTCCCCATGCTCTACCCCAACATAAGCCAAAGATGCTGCAGCTTCAGCTCAGTCTGGACCATCAAGGAACCAGCAAGATGAAGCATCTGCCAACATCTGGAGGCCACCAAAGCCACCACCTTCCTGTGCCCCATCCCCACTGCCCCAGGCAGCTCGTTTCTCTGATCTGCTTCATCTCACCTGAACAGCAGCTTCTGCCCTGGCTCCTTTTTGATGATGTTGAGTTTGTAGTAATGTCTGAGCGCTCGCGACATCTTTTCGTACGTCATGTTCACCCGGTTCTGGAAGAAAAGAACTGGGGGGGCTGAGTAAAAGCAAGTGCCAAGACCTGGCTTGGGTCTGTCTGCAGGAGGACCACATGTGGGACATTCCAGGTGGGTCTTGGGCATTGCAGGCTGCGGTGTGGGTCTCTAACCCAGACATGCTTCTGGGTCCACAGCTGTCACGGTTGGCTTTCCAGGGAATGAGAAAGCCTTCCTCTTTAACCACCAGCACGTTGGCATCTCTCAGGAACTCTGTGCCCACTCCGTCTCACCCTTCCCAGTCCCTGTGCCACCAGCTCTGGGGAACACCTCATGAAGGCAACATGCAGAAGCCCAGGAATGATGAATTTGTTCTCAACTGCAATTACCTTGTGGTTCCCCCAGAGCTGGGCAAGTCCGTTTGGGTTAACGACCCGGAAGACCTTGGCTTCCTTGTCTTCCCACTTGATGTAAGGCTCATAGCGGCTGTCGGAGAGGAGCTGGTACACGTAATCCCACAGCAACCTGCAGTCTGAGCGTTAGTGGAGAATAAATGGTCACAGAGCTCCCGTAAGGGTCGATCAGCAACAGGGCTGCACGCCTTAGCGGTGATAATAAACAGAAGAAGAGCCCAGAGCTCACGCGCAGCACTTTCATGCCTAAATCTCAAAACACTAGCAGGAGCTAGTTTTTCAAGTAGGGAAACTGAGGCAGGCAAGCACCCACTGATGCATGGAATAAACGGAAGGGAGATGGATGGCCAGACAGGACAAAGCCCAGTCTCATTTCCCCAAGGCACCAGGCCGCAAATTCACATTTACCTGCAATTTTCCCATCCCCCGGGGCTGACAGGGTCGTCGGAAAAGAGGAGATGGCCTCTGCCCTGCTGCTGCCCTCCCAGCTGTGGTGGGAGAGGTTCAGCAGCTCCGGGTGGCTGCAGGACACAGGCTGTTCCACACAACCCAGGCAGGAGGAAACAGTGACTGGGGCAGCCTCAGCTCTACTGTCTGTGCCTGGGAAGGAAAAAAAAAAAAACAAACAACTTTATAGTGCATTATGGCAGGTCCCGAGAGACCCAAAGCCCTGAAACACATGGGGAGGGACCACCCAGGTTGGTTGTCAGCCCCGAACCAGCCCAGCCAGAGGAGGCAGGTGCTGAGGAAAACCCAGGATCTTCCTAAGGCAGGAGCAGCAGAAGGTCCAAGGGGTTAGAGGAGATGCCAAGTAAGGTGAGGGTCAGACACAGAAAAAAAGTGGAAAAGGAGAAGGCACCAGAGTACTGGCACTCCCTTGTAAACTGTTGTGGAAGCTTAAGGTGTTCATCACCCTACACCTGAGCCAGCAGAAGAGCCCAGGAAAGCACTCCCAGAGCCACCACACTGCAAAGCCAGCCACTGATACCCCCCATCCCCATCATCTCCATCCTCCATCCCGGCTCACCAAGGCCTCACCTGGAGCCTCTCCCCACCCCACCCATTGGCCCAGAAGCTCTATTTAAACTCAGCCCTGGCCCCTCAGCCCTCTCCCACCGGAACTGGAGGAGGATTGCTCTCCAGCCATGGTCATGCCTCTGCCTGGCTATTGACTCCCCCATCCAGATCTCAGCTTGCAGATAGATATCCTGGTGTAGCCATAGTCACCATGGACACACCTGGAGATCCCTAGACCTGATTCTGACCAGACCTGCTTCATCACTACAAGCTTTCTTGATGACCTGGACTTTGTTGGATTTGTGGTGGACTTGGCAGCCATCTCCAGGACTGTCCTGCTTGCCTTGCTGAGGTACCGTGGGATGGGTTCAGCTGGCTGAGCTTCAAGCCTCAGATGTGTGTGACCCAGCGCGGCTGAGGGCAGGACAGCTTGATGGGGAGCTGCCGTTCTCCATCATACCTTCCTCTGTGCTCCTGGCCTCCCTGAAGGGTGGGCTCAGCAGAGGGCTGCACACCAGAGCTCTTCTTCGAGTCTTAATGTACTGAAGTATTTCATACAAGACATCACCTGCAGGGAAGGAAAGTCTGCTCAGATGATTCTGGGTTGTAGTGGAGACTCTCAGCTGATGCTGTTGCTTATATTTCTGCGCTACAGAGCAAGAGGTTATCCCCCATCCCAAAGCATTTGCAGTCCAGGTGGACTAAAGGAAGGAAGGGGGATGTCCTTGTCTCCCGGCACACAACTGGCCAGGTAGGGCTGAAGCCTGGTCTGCTGGGACCCATCCAGCCCCTCTCCGCAGAGCACAGCTGGTGCTGTACTTGGACGGTGCTCAAACACCCTTGCACTCGGTCTAACCTGAGCTGGGAGCTCGGTATCTGAAGTCATCCTTGGTGAGGATGCACAGGGCTTTGCCGTTCATTTCAAACTTGCTTTCATCCGTTTGCCGAAGGGAATACTCTTTCTCAGCCCATCTTAGCCAGTGGATCACGTCATCCTTGCTCCACAGTGAGGGCTGGATTCCTGAAACCGGGGGCAGCCTCTGAAACAGCTGTCTCCATCTTCAAAACTGCTGAGGGGCAGGGGGGACACTGGTCTTCTCCATCGCCAAAGTTTCCCTCTGTATTACTTACTCACAGGTCCAAACCCCAAAGAGAGGAAATGGACCCTGATGACTGGTCCATCTTGTGCCCCTCGACAGCAGGGAATGGTCCCTGGGTGGGACATCACGGCTGTACCCACCGTGTCCCACTCTGACTTGCTCAACGTCTACTCACGCAGCCTGCCGGGCAGCGGGAAGATCTCCCCCTCGCTGACGGGAGTGTGTCTGGCCTGGGAGGGGGCCGGTAACGAAGCCGTGACAACGGGACTGGAAGAGCTGACTGCCACTTTACCCTGGGGAAAAGAGGTCAAACACGTCAGTGGGGGAGAATTCCCAACTCCAGACCTCCCTGTGCTTCGGAGATGCCTCCACCACAGTGAACACTGCTCAGATAGTTTCTAACTGGTTTTTCGGAGCTGCGTCTGCAGCTCTTCCACGCTCCAGGATGAATCTCTGGTTGCCCAAGGCAGTGTTAGTGGCCAGATCCTCCTCTCTTTCTCCTGTTCTTTTCTTTAGCGGAGGTACCTGCCCTCATCCAGGCTTTAGATGTGGGTTATCCATCCCCACCCACCCCATGGCCGCAGGGAAGCAGAAGATGGAGCCAAGACTGGCAGAGCCCGCAGTGCCCGTGCTGGCTTTCGCTTCCTGCAACGTCCTCAGATGCTCCAGGGGTTTAGGACAGTGCTTCAGTTCCTCAGAGTTGTGAAAATACAGACAAAATTAGATTTTTTGTCTTAGAAAACTCTGTATGGAGAGATATCTCTGATATCTGTATGGAGATATCTGTATGGAGAGATATGCTCTGGCAGGGGGGTTGGACTAGATGATCTTTCGAGGTCCCTTCCAACCCTATGATTCTATGATCTCTTAACTTTTCTCCTAGGGATCATCTGGAGGTCAGTGGAAATGGCTATCCCTGGGTTCAGAGAGATCTCCGCTCGTCTTGCTCTCCTGCCAGTAAGTCCCAGCCCCTCAAGAATTATCCTCCCTCTTGGCTGCTCATTAAGGACCCCCCTCCAGCCCCACCGAAGGGGTGAGATGGTCAGTGCTGGGAGGAGAGGCAGCCCCAGCAGCTCAGCTGGGCTGGGGGTGGGGGGTCAGTGTTGCCCCCACCGTGGTCCCGGGCTCTCAACCAGAGCTCGTGTGACAGAAGGGAGCCCAGATCCTGCCGTCAGCCCCATCTCGATCTTGAAATATTACCGGCAGCCAAGCGGGTAATGTTTCCCCTTAAAAACCCATTAACGCAAATCCCAGCAATTTCTCAGCTTTGTTCTCTGGAAAATTAACAATTTTCCCTACAAATTGTATTTTTCTGAAGCGGTTGCCGACTCCGGGCACTTCAATATACCCTCAGGCAGATTTTCAGGGGTGGTTTGAGGCGGGGGGGTTGGGGGTCAAGCAGCCGAGAGCCCTAAAAATCAAGAGGTGAAGGAAAAATCACAAGCGTGCAGATGGTGGTTGGGCACATGTGAAATGCAAAGCTGGTGTCCCCAAAACTGGGAGCAGGGGAGATGGGGACAAAATGCTTCGTCCCCCCTCCCAAGAAAATGCTTCCCTGGGATGTGGGGAAGTTCCAGCGGGAGAAAGGCAGCGTTTTGTTGAGGGGTTTTCTTCAGCGGGATGAGTGGGGTGTCGAGTGCGGGCTGGCTGGGGGATGTTGGCTTCAGCAGAAGGAGCTGCGTAATATCATGTGAGGGAAAGCGGAGATGCTCCGGCACAAGCTCTGAGCGGGCCTGGTGGCGACGGGAACTCTTTCGGATTCGCCCTGAGCGATAAGCCATGGGAAAACTAAAAGTGAAAGAAATCAGCGGTGGATTTTGTCTAGAACTCCTCCAAAAGGGGCTTTGGTTTTCTCCCATCGGCGTGTCTCCCTTTCAACGAGATTTAGACTAAAAGCAGACCAACTGCTTGATATTTTTCTCGCTCCTGAAGATTTCTAGGACATGAGACGCATTCTTAATTACTTTGGCCCAATTTTATATTCTTGCTTTTCTTTCCCCACTGCTTTCCCACCGCTCCGAGACGGCGCTTCCTTGCTTCAGGGGGAAATATTGTCCTTGGAGGGGTTCGAGTGGGAAAAGGGGGGGTGAAAAGGGACTCCCCCAGACGTGGGGCAGCAGCTTTCGGCTCATCCCAAATAGGAGGGACGGAGTCGCCCCGGCAGGTCCGGGGTCCGTGAGGCGGATGGAGGGGTCACCCACCACCACCACCCCC
>VXBO01010959.1:54657-102564 GCA_013400135.1 Rhinoptilus africanus | reverse complement strand
CCTCGGCGGGGACGCGGTGAGTGAGGCCTAAAAGCGGGGGGGCCGCGGGGGGGCCTTTCTTCTCCCTCCGTGGGGCCTGGGGTGGCCTGTATGGCCTTCCTGGTCCTGCGTGGGGTTTGTGGGGGGCTTTAGGGGCTTTCCTGGCCCTCTGTGGGGCTTGGGAGGCCCTTTCCGGTCCTCTGTGNGGAAGGCGGGGGTCGCTCAGGGGTCGGGGGGAGGCCTTCCCTGTCCCCTGTCGGCCTTGAGGAGGCTGTCGGTGGGGCCGAGGGAACGTCTGTGGGGTGACAGTGGACTCCGTGGTTCTGTAGGGGCTTCGGAGGGGTCTGTGGGGCCCAGGGGGCTGCCCTTCCTCCGTTTGGGAAGATGTGTATGGGACCTTCCTTGTGTGCACCGAGGGAGGGCCGTCCGTGGGTCTGGCGATGCCTCCCCCTGCCCCACGTTGACTTGGAGAAGGGGCCTCCTCCCCTCTGTGTTTGGCGAGGGGGGGACACCATTATTCCTTGGGTTAGTGGTGCTGCATCCCGGCATCTTTGACAGGTTACCCCTTTCCCCTGTGCTGTGTGAGAGGCCTCGGGGCCTGCTCTGTGCCCTTTGGGGAGGCCACTACTTGTGACCACCACCCCCGGGCGCAGGAAACATCCTCCTCTACGGGTGCTGCTTGGTCACACTGCCCTCCTACGCGGGTTCTGGGGTTGTGGGCTGGTGCGTTCCTATTCTTAAGCATGTTTTTAGTCTGTCTTCCCTTTCCTCCCTCCTTTCTGGCCCCACTGTGCTTCGAAAGGGAGCAGGAGTTTCTAAGGGTTTTTTCCCTAAACGAGTGTAGTAGGTGAGACCTCAGCCTGCATCTACTCATAGGGCACCTTTTTGTGTCCTGACTTTTCCTGTCTCTGATCCTACTCTCTCTGTACTGCCTTCTCAGTGATCTTAGGCTTTTCCAGGAGTGGTTAATAATAATAATGCTAACAATTTTGGAGCATAAACCTGGGAGGCTGAGAACACACTTCTATAGGGAGAGTGTTTTGGCTTACTTTGCCAGGGTAGCTACAAACGCAAATCCTGTTGTAGCAGTATGTTTATGGCTCTAAGGCAAAAAATTCACCTGTGCTCCCTGTACCTGCCTTATCCTCCCCACAGAGTCGCAATCCTTCACTGCTGGCATTAGCAGCAATCACGAACTGTTAATCAGAAGGAGATTGTGGCCAAGGAATCAACAGAAAGGCTCAGCTCTCCTTTTTGAGGTGTGTCCTTGTTTACCCCCATGCCTGGACTGTGAGACTGCACTGCTGACAGTCACCTGGATTTAAGGGTTATAAATACTTCTGCCCTCAGTTCGTAGAAGCATTTTTGGTGATGTAAGTATCAAAACAGTGAATTGTTTGGCTCAAAAACTGTGGGCAAAGTTTTTGAGCCAAAAACCGGCAAAGCTGCCTGTAAGAATTGTTAGTTATTATTCTTCAGACTGGATTTACGTATGCCTTTATTACAGCAGAGCAACTTTATTTATGAAAAAGTCACCTTTTACTAAAATAAATAGGCTGGTACTGTTTACAACCTCTATGTTACTAAAAAACATGCTCTCTTGCAAAGCAGCCTGTGCAATGATTCCTTGTACTGGCACAATTGTCTTTATTTTCTATAACATCCACATTAGATGTCTTCTGTGGTCTGATCATATGGCTAAAATAGAGCAGTTTACATACACTAATCCTAAGTGAAACCTGTGCAGAAGACTGTCCAGACTTATTTCAGCTCATCTGAAAGCAATTAAGAACAGGCTGAAGTAAGTTATGCTTTCAAGGAAATAGGTGTGTGCCAAGTTAGCTAAATAAGTGTTTGTTTTAAGATAGACTTATTTGCAGCACATTAAATGCTTTTTGATCTCTTTCAGTACTGTCTTTTGCTGCTAGAGTTGAAGGGCATGAGTTTTCTGTTTGATTTGGGCTTAAAAGGAGTGATCTTTCCGGTAGGAGTTAATAACACAATTTTATTTTTGGGGAGCTTTCTGATTTGTAGTTATTCTGTATATAGTTGAGCGGACTTCAGTGGGGCCAGTCGAGCTGGGGATGTTTACTAGGAAGAAGCTGTAGTCAAAAGGACAAAACTGGTTATTTATATGCTTCTCAACAGTGGTGAGAAACAAGCTTTAGCAAAGACATTTGAGCTGTTTGGGGTAGATTGCACGCACCTACAGGCAGTGAAGGTGGTTGCATTTTTTGGGGGGTTTTGTTGGTGGTTTTGGTTGGGTTGGGGTTTTTTTTTCTGTAAAGGTTTTGTGATGGTTCTTTAAGTGGAAGGTGAGATTGTAGTTCCAGAGCCTCAAAAATTGGAAGCCTCATAATTGGCATAATTGGGCTAACAGAAATGTATCATCTAAGATCCGTGTGAATGTGGTCAAGTTTGTTGGATGTGTCCAGTATAAAATTACTTTATTTTTCTGTGCTCCAGAGGTAGTCTTACCAGAGCTATGCATGGCAGTAATCTTTCTTTCCTTCCCCAAGTATTTTCAACCATGAGAATAGTGAAACCCTTTTCATTTAGCTGATTTGATCATAAATCTGATCTTGCCTCAGTCTTTGTGAGGTGCCTTCGTATCCTGGCATGTTCAGTCTTGCCTTCTCTGAATCCAGGAGGTTTCATAACCACCTGCTTGGAGTTTTCTCTTCAGGATATTGTGACTTTTTTGTGTGTGGCGATACGGTCTGTTTTTACAGGTCATGAGAAGTGAGAGTCACCTCTGGTTTTATGAGTTGATGCTTTCAGCACTAAGTTTGGGGTGTGCTAGGATGTGTTTGTCACTCGACCTCATCTTGAACTCATGTACTCATGACAGGCAGCCAAGGGTTTAGTTCTCAGTACAGCAGTGTAGTCAAAGGAAGCAGAGTATAATACCGTTTAAGAGTAATGCTATTAACTCCACTTTAAATACCTGAAAACCCCTTAAGTAGAAAATTTGGGTGTAGAGAAAAGTAAATAATACTTCACTCACTGTAATGAATTTGCTGTAAGACTTCAGTGCTGTATAGCAATTAACACCACCTTTGTCCCCTTTTGCCAAAAGCTGTGATCATAAGGGAATATTGGCCAAGCAGTAGGCAGTAGTGGTGTTGTATTAATGATTGCATCACAAAGTTGCAGTCCTGTTAGGAAAGTCACTGCGTGATGACGGGCCAACTCAGCAGGTGAATAACCTGTGAAAGGAGACTTGCAGAGCTACCTGAAGCAGCACGTACCCGCGCAGCCTCTCTTCGTTACATGTTCTTGTGAAAGACAGTGTCAGAAACTCTTCCTCCTACTAGAAAGCAAAATCCTGTTTAATAAGTGCAAAGTGAGCCTCCCTGAAACTTTAGCTTGGGAACAGACTCTGGGACTGCTTGGAGATACCATAGGAGTGTGTGGATAATGAGCTTTTTCTTTACAGGAAAAATGCTGAATTGGTGCTTGCTGATAAAGGCCACTTCAGCTGTCTAAAGGATCTTCTGATTTTTAAATGAATTGCTTAATAGAAAGTAAACTTAGCCAGAGGATCAGTTTTTTGGAGGACTTGGCCAAACTGCTGATGAAGCCCTCTTTGATTTCAGGTTTCTGATCTCAGCATCCTCTCCGATTCCAACATTCCCAAATTTTAGCTTCTGTCCCATAGCCCTGACTGATCCCATCTGCGTTCTGAGAAGCTGAACCGCCTTCCAGTGCTTGTTCATTACCAGTATAGAGGAGCTGGGACTCATAATCCAGGCAGCTCAGGTGAGATGCATCCAGCCCTCTGTGCTCCAGGGTAAACAGGGAGTGCTTAAGCATGCCCTGTGCAGTCCTGCTTTATCTGGAGAGATAAAGCTGCTGTGTGGGGGCGACGGGACACCTAAAGAAGGGACGCCATCCAGATTGCAGCACAGAGGAAAACAGATTAGCAGCGTGAATATCAGAACTGCAGTTTTCTGAGGTGAGAATGGCTAGTGGCTGATCTCTTCTGTGGAGCCTGACATCCTGATTTTGCTGCCACGTGTTCCTTGGAGAGGCTCGGGCAGCTCACAGCTAAGATGGAGCCCTGGCTGTGTCTCTGTGTGGTGAGAGGAGGGGCCAAGGAGCAATGGTTTTGAGTGTCGAAGGATATCCAGCTTTCCAGAGAAGGGGGTTATAACAGACGGCAGAGATGAAGAATGTGTTCTGTAGTCTAGAAGTAGTGGAGAGAATTTTTTATCAAGGCCTTGTTAGCTTATACCCGTGGAAGTGGTGGCTGAAATTCCTTCGCAACAGGCTGGTGACCGAACTAGGCTGGGTTGTAACGTGGCAGAACCAAAAAGGCAGAGCAAAGTGGGCTTTCATGTGGACATGTTTCAGGAGTCTGTTACAGGGAAATAATTACAGATCCTGTAGGTAACTTAAGTCCTGGGACTTGCCTTCCCTATGTCTCATTTCGTCAGCTTTCGTGGCAGTTTCTCCTCCTGTCTCTTGTTCAAGTTCTGATTTGCACTCCTGATGTGTTCTCTGACCTGAGTGCAGACCGTTTACTGGCCTGTGTATTTTTTGGCTCTGCTTGTCAGAGCACAAAAGAGGGCTGGGACTTTTGAAGGGCAGCTGTTTTGTGAGCGCAGGCCTGAAATTGAGAAGTAAAATTGATGGCTGTTTGTCTTAGAAGGGGCATTGCCCATGGGCTGTAGTCACTGAAATTCAACGTTCAGTAATTTTGCCTGCAGTGGCTGGAGTTGCTTTTTCCCTGGCTTTTGCCCTCAGAACAACCTCAAATGTGTTATGTGCAGCAATTACAAATGGTGTTAATCCAGATTGCTTCTAAGTGTGGGAATGTTCAGTTACTGCATCAGTTTTGCTTCTAAACACGTGAATATAGTAATATCCCTGTAACTGTAAATAGGAATAGGTTGTATGTGTCCCACTGTCAGAGTGATTAAAGAACTAGTCAGCCATTTACTCGGAGAATAAAAAACTGCAGGGGGTCCAATACTGAAATAGCCAAAAGAAGCAAAAAAAAAAAGGAGCGAGGGAGGTCAAATAAAGATAGAAATGAGAGCACAGCTCTGTGTGTGTCAAGTCTGCTTTTGCAATTTGTGGACAAATAATATGGATTAAAATTGATTAGTCATACTTTCAGTGGCAAAAGCGTGTATTACAAGAACTGGGCAGCTCCCAACTAGTGCTCATAAAACAGTGCTACATCCCTGACCCCTGTGCTGGGATGTAATAGTTTAGTCCATCGAATCAGAGAGTTTTCAGAAGGAAGTAGAGCTTGGCAGCCATAAAAACAGCAGATCTGGACCTTGTGCCTAACGCTTGTCACAACGGAGCCATGTGAGGACGTGCGAGTCCGGTGGCAGCCTGCTCTTGTGACAGCAGTAAGAAACGGTGTATAATAATTAGTGATCGTTGCTGCTTGATAATGCTTGTTGTACGTAAAGTTTTGACAGCATCGTTTGGAAAAACAGATTAGGCAGGCGTAAATAGTGAGGCCGTATTTAGTAAGAGAAAGGTTTCGTCAATAAGTATAAATCTGCGTCTAGAAAGTGCAGCTGGGTCTCTTGCAGTCCAGCCCTGTGGCTCGTTCTGCTAGGGCAACAAATGGTCACCGCTCCTCAAATCCATCTGTGAGACCCCATGGTGCTGTGGGATGTCCTGTGAACGGTCTTGATTAATCACCTACCCCAACTTCAGTGATTTTCTCAGTTTAATAATAATTAACATTCTTTTTCTCTAAGTGGTAATTGGTTTATAGCTTGAATGGCTGCAGTTCTTGCTTGGGTTGTTCCGATAGCCTGGAGGAACTGGAGTGAATGGTCCACAGAGGAGGTGAGTGGGGAAAAGGGAAAAGTGAGAGAGGAACTGTTCGTAGCCACTGTGTTACAGCAGCTGCCCCAACAGAGTTTCTAGTAGGACTGGAAATCAGCTGGGTGGATTTTACAAGTCTCCCAGTTCACGTGGGGTTCATATCATCTGCTAGCTCAACATAATGGGAACCAGTAACGGAGGAAAACATAATAAGGAAGCTTTAATGTATGTGAAAGCTAGCGAATTTCTTCTTCCTCTGGGTGAGCGGATTAAAAATCATGACATTGCATAATGTCTAGCCATGGAGAAGGTTACGTCTGTCTGGAATGTTATCTGCTGTAGCAGTTGGTAGTTATGAATGAGCTCCCTAATCCATTGATGTAAAGGTTCTGGCAGGCGCCCGCAGACCTCCTTATAGTCTGCTGCTTTTGGAGAAGACTGCCCTTCATCAGGTGTTAATGACCGATACAGGCTCAGGAGCTGGAAGTTTATGGTAGCAAAGGCCTTTTACAGAAAAAACCCAGTCTTTTTCTAAAAAGACTTTATGGCATTTGTTGGGAAGGAGTCTTTGGAGTCTTTGGAGATTTTTCAAAACATTTGCCTTATTTCTTGTAACCTTATTCAGGAGGTCAACCAAGCAATAGAAAAGAAATTTAATTTTTAGTAAGTGCTGATTTGCTGTTACAATTTGACTTGTTAGTCTGTGGAGTTTCTCTAATATACATGAGCGCAATACTTTTTCTTCTACAGTCTGTTTCCTATAGCATCTACTTTGTTCTTTTTCCTTTCAGACAGACTGAGTTGCAAGTAAGAAAAATCATGATTGCTGGGTGGTCTTCAAATCAGATGATTCAAGTCCATTTGGGAAATGGTTTAGATTTAATATAAAGCACCTCAAAATCTGATTTTTTTCCCGAATCTCCATAGTTTCTGTGAGCTCCATTCTTACGGTGTGTAAATTAGCTGATCCTTGAGTCATTTTGGACAAGATAGGTTTTAGCTTTCACTCTTAATGCTGCTTATCTCTGGGTAAAGCTGCGTGGCACAGCAATTTAAAACTTTCTTTTTGGGCATGATTGAAAGCCATTGATTTGGATGCTGCACTAATGGAGAAAAATACTGATCACCCGCAATTCTTGGGCGTGTGTCAGCAGCAGGTGGGAGAGGAGCTTTCTCATTATCACCTCCCAGAATAGTCCCCCTTTTCCCACCCTCTACTGGGGCCTGAGCGTGTGTCCGCCCCCCCTCCCAGCAGCACCTGTCCCTTTGCAAACCTCGGGGTGAGCTGTGGTCAGAGGGGCTCTTCTGGCTCCTCTTGAGTGGTATGAAAAGGTCGCTGTGACTCAGCTCTGGGTCATTTCTCCCAGCCTGCTGGGGCCGGTTGTCCCCCCGCAGGGCCGTGTGACGGGGCTCTCTCGGAAAGACCTAAATGAACATATTCGATAGCGAGGAAATGCGTTGACGTGCAGTTTTGCTGTCAGGCTTGAGAAGCCTTGATAAACAGCTGGGTTTGAAGGTGCTGTGCAAGATACTGAAGTGAAACCGGGCTAATTATGTCTGTTACCTAGTGTTGGGTGAGGAAGGGGGAAACTGGATTTCTGTTTACTGGTAATTATGAAGCTGTGAAGAGCTTAGTGCATTAGGGATGTGCTATATTTAAATGGTACCCTGTCTGTCAAATGTCCCTATTACAAAATGTTCTTTGCCAAGATCATGGGGTGAGCCTCTCCTTTTGAGCTAGTTTTGAAACTCTCAATTGTTTTCAGAAAATTGGTTAATATACCGTGGCTGTGGCACCTGTATCTGTCTTCACTTTATGCTCTAAAGTCATTCCAAGACCATTTTAAAGGTGTTGTGGACATTCATGGGAAATGCCATTTCACCACTTGCAGAGTGGAATTATTGCATTTCTGAGCGCTGAAACTATTATTAATGCAGAAAATACTCTCCTCCAGTCTCTCACCCTTGGTGTTGCAGACCCTTAGCGCCATCTTTAATTAGGAGGCTGTCACAGCTGAATTAAAAATAACAATTCAAAACAAAACCTCCTGTGAACTTGGGCCAGCGGGATTGACAGCCAGGAGACTTAAAGGCTTTATTTATCCCCAGAGCAGCTGGAGCCCTGACAATGAGTGTCCCAGCACCCTCATGCTGGAAGAAGATTCACCTGCTGGCATTGAGTGTGCCGAGGCTCCTGCCCGTGGGAGGTCTGGGCCAGGTTTACCACCACGCGGTTCATTGACGGACCGTGATTTCTTGGAATTACCTTGTCTCTTTGACTGCTGTGCCCAGAATGGCAAACTCGGGTCATGCAGGTCGTGTTAAGAGCTCGAAAATGTCACGGTTTTGGTCACATCTGATCGGGATTGAGTTGAAATCCTAAGGTTAGAGAGAGCTTCTTTGTATGTTAATAAGCCCTTTAATTAGCAGGCTATGCAGTAAGACCCATCTTCTTGTTAAGGGTTCATTAAAATCGTGCATAAGCTCCACCACTGAAACATGCTAATTTCTTTGTGAATTCCTTGCATTGTTCAGCAGAAGAGATGAATATTCCTCACAAGGACAGGCTTTGAAGACTGCTTCCTTGAAATAAATAATTTTTTAAAAATCCCAGCCTTTCTTTTTCATGCTGTCTTTGAGATAAACACTCACGAAGCCAGCTGCAGTTTTGGCTAGAATATTGATGGGTTGCTTGCTCGTCAAATTAAAAATGATCTGGAGTGGACTGTTCTGGAATATATTGCAATTTTAGAACTTTCCACTTTCAAGAGTGACCTTATTCAGTGCCCAAATGGGCACCTTTCCTCTGCGCGAACACCTCATTATGTGTTTTGAAATAGGCATCGTCTCTGCTTTTTCAATTTTGTATTTTTCTTAGTGGTATTTTCCCTTTTTTTAAAGTAACACAAGGCTACAGTTCCTGGCTAATTTAGCTGAAACATGACACTAGCCAAATATTTTTGTGAAAGAATTATTAGTCATATAAGAAAGAATGTCACAGAATATTCTTAGAAAGTGTTATAACTATGCTTGACATGTAAAATATTTATCCAGACATGTAAACAAAGCAAGGGGTGTCTTGCCAAGGTACCATCGTAAACCTTAGTTATTTTGAAATCTTGAGCAAGGTGTTTTTCAGTTCTTGAAAATAAGGTATCGAGTTCTCCGCTGACATAAATTGACAGAGTGCTAATGGTTGGCTTTACCCATCTGAAATTTTAGCCCCTGCTCTTGCCTCCCTAAAAATAAATCAAGATGTGCTTTCCTGAAGAGCTGCAATTGTGCTAAATAAAACTCTTCTGTTTATTTTGGTTTCAGATTACTGTACTATCACTTGCAGAGTTTACTAACCTGGCTGCACTGTAAAAGGTAGGCCTTGTGTTTGTTTTGCTTTCTGTTATTTTCTGTATCTTAATGTGAATTAAACAACTTGCTTGATTTGGAGATCTCCCTTGTCTCTACAGACATCACTGATAGTCTTCCCTCTGCTTGTGCCCCTGCTCCTAGGGAGCATCCCAGCCCTGTGGCCAGACAGAATGGCTGGAGCTTTGCTGCCTTTATCTGAACTGGTTTCCAGCAACTTGCCCTGCTGACTGCTGTGGTGAGATATGGCAATGCCCCGTGGGGATGCCAGATAGCTGCCCTGGCAGGGGGCCTGCACCGGCCCAGCACCTTCCAGAGTTAGGTGAAGCTCTCCTGAGCTGGGCTGTGACACTTGAGTTTTGCCAGGCCTGGTTCTGCCCTTCCACACTGGTCACAAACTGATGGTCGCTGATCACTGACCACAAACTGGTCACAAAAATTGCTGACAGCAGTGCTGTCAGTGACCTGTGCTGCGGGTAAATGGGCTGGTTTGCTGCATTGTGCCCTCTTCCCATGCCCGGCCCCCTCGCACAGCCCTCCAGGCCCTGAAACAGAAGTATATAGGTTGTCAGAGCTTATTTGGGTCCATCAGTAACCACTGAGCTCCTCCTCACTGTAGTACAGATGAACTGGAATATTTACTTTCAAATTTAATTGCATTTCGTTAATCAGTATGCACCTTTCCTGGTGCTTTGGTGGGGTTTTTTTAATGCTGTATGCTCTGTTACTCTGAAATCTCTTGGGCGAATAGCTACTCTTAACTGCATTCAACTTTCAAAAATCTGCCATCTATTGTTAGTTTTTCAAGTTGCTGCTATGTAATTGGCTAAAAAATGAATGGCAGTTGGAGTTGTAGCAGATGAGCTGGGAATGAGTTAGCAGTTACTTGTTGGGATCCCTTCCAGAGAAGGAAGGTGGAGTTTGAAGCAGCTCGCAGCCTCTCTAAAATAAGAGTTCAAGCAAGGAGGTGCTTTCTGCTGTGGGTGAAACATCAACTAACTTTTTGTAGGAAACTTAACAGCTCAGTAAGTAAGGAGAGGAATTATGTTTTTTGTCTGCGTATTCTCTCGAGCAATGTTCTGCTGTAAAATAACCCACTCATATTAAAACAGGTATTAATCCACTTACAGTAAACTGGTGTGGTTTGGTGCACACTGATTCTTAATACACCAATCTGCATCTCAAGAGGGTCCAGACTGGATATCTGCTATGCCAAAAGCGAATATAGTAGTTTATGCTTTATAAGGATATCCTTTACAAGCTGCAGGCTGGGACTTTGTGGTGGGACCCTGCCTGGCAGGTCAAATTGCAAGTGATGGTGGCAGCAGCTCCGGGTCCTGGGCTGCAGGCACCGTCTGCGGTTTCTGGCTCTCCTGGGGCTGCTGTGGTGAAGGACACAGGAGGGTGATGGTGTGTTCAGCCCCTCAGGTGTGAGCTGAAGTGTTAATTTGTACCCTGCTGCCGCCTCCTTGCTGATTTTTGGGGTGAATGCTCTGCTGCATGCCTCGAAAGTGCAACAAGCTGCCTTGATCTCGAGCATCACGTGCTCTGTGTGCCGTCTTTATAGTCCTGAACGAAAGTAACCCACCTCACCTTGTGTGGGACAGCACGCCTTAGTGATGAGAGGCTGTTGTTCCTTCTTTTCGTCCCCCCAACCCCCTTAGCAGGCTACAGATGATTTATTGCACATGTATGTGGACAGATAAGTGGGTATTAAAGAATTAAAAACTTGCCCCCAGACCAAAAGTAATAAGTGCTTGCAGTACCTTGCATGCATGTACAGTACAGTCGTGAGTTAGTAAATCAGTGACAACTTGTTTTTATTATGTGGGATCAATTGGTTTGTTTTTAAGATACCCTGTAAGGCATCATTCCTTAATCAGGTGCTCTGTAATGATCAGACTTTAAAACTTGACAGTACACACACATGCTTTATCACTGGCGTGAGTCAGGATGAAAATAGTTTCCTACCTCTTCAGCTTTTGTTTGCAATAAAAATGATATATTATTGATGATACGTGATATATTTAATTCTATTGTGTCGAGCGGTCTCTGAGCAATCCAGATGTATTTTAGGGCAATGCTTTAAGAACAGTGGAGTAAACTGAATAGAGGGAAATATTTCCAGGTGACATAAAAGCATAACGCCTCTGCAATGCTGTGCATTGGCACCCAAGCTCAGAGGGAAGAAAGTACTTATTTGGGCTCGTTAGCAATGCATCTTGAGGGGAATTAACATATCAAAATAACTAATTTTATCCTCCATTACTGTAAATTTGCTTGGGCCCAAGGCCAATGTCTTCTGGACTCAGGAGTCTGTATGCACATGGTTGGGTAGGTATTCAGGAATTCTGGTAGTTAATTCCCCTCTGCCTGCGTGGGGGCTGTGTGGCAGATGAGTGTCAGGAGTGTATTTAACCGTACGCCATCCAGGGTTTCATAAAACTGCGCCTTTTCTACCACACGTTTTCCTGCAAAAACAGGCTGAACCAGGCAGCTGGGGAGAGAGACGGGGAGGGGGGTTGCTGAAAACAGGAGGCTTAAAATAAAGCCATTTATTACCATACAGATTTTTCTATTCATGAATCAGCTGCGGGGTGGGGGGGGACTTTTAAACTGAAATATTTACATGAATCAGACCTCTGGGTTTTGGGGGAGTGACCATCGCTGCACAAACAGTTTAAACTCTGAAGCTCTGCTGGGACTTCAGTGCTTCCCGCTAGTAAAGCAGGATTTGGGGATACTGGTGCCAGTAGCGCTGAGAACACATGAGCCGCCAGTAAGTAAGGAGCGGTGGTGTCTGCGAGGGGGCGCTTGGCAGAGGGTTTGCTCCAGACTTACAGTAGGAAACGGGATTATTTCTGTTCAGAAGTTCTGATCACGGCAGGTACATCGGGTTTGGGGTTAGAGCCTTCTCAGAAATACTGTTGTCCTGATGCTTTTTTTTTTTTCTATAGCTTGTAATCGGGAAGCTTGGCTTCTTCTAGGGTAG
The DNA here is from genome assembly GCA_013400135.1 of Rhinoptilus africanus. Lineage (NCBI taxonomy): Eukaryota > Metazoa > Chordata > Aves > Charadriiformes > Glareolidae > Rhinoptilus > Rhinoptilus africanus. The sequence continues at coordinate 90,434 of VXBO01010959.1, read as the reverse complement.
GTGTAGGAATTGGTGTGAATTTGAAACCAAGTTAGATTTAAGTGCATAAGAAGAAAAAATTGAGGAAAAAAAAATAGCATTTTAATATCTAAAGGCTTATGGTAGGTCTTTTATGCTTTGTTAAAACACAGCTTTTACTCTGAAAGCTTTGTAAGTAGTTTTGTAGAGAATGGTGGGACACAGAACACAAGGCAAAACTCTTGTCTGCTGCTATTGCTTCTGTTGGGAGATTTTTCTGTAAATATTTGTAGCTTGATCTAACACAGGTGAAGACAAAGTGTAACTTGTAGCTGTCACTTGGCTCAAAACTTTATTTAGCTCAGTATTCTGTATTTTAGCAGGGAAACATTTGTTTTGCCTGTCTCTAGAGAGGGAAGACTCTGCTTATATTTGCAACAGCTCATCTTTCACTGGGTTTTTTTCCTCTTTTGCCGGTGAGATCTGCTTACTCCATCCTTGTGCCTAGAAAGGAGGTATATATTATGTATTGGCATGACCAGCTTTATTTAATTTAATCAGATAGCACTAGCGAAGCTGACATTATTATAGTGTTAAGCTCTTTATGAGGATCAAATATAAGAACTATAATTTTTCAGATGATTGTCTTAAACTCAGTAGTGTGAATAGTGGAAATAGGCTTTAGAGGTTGCTTGGTTGTGCTCTTTAACACTAGTACCTTTGAGCCTTATGGGGTGGAAATAGCCCTAGAAAAGCATTAACTTGTTGCCTTATTCAGAAATTTTGTTCCCTTCTGAGACACCCAGTGACAGGACGTTACTGGGTTCACTTCATCTGTTTCGGTTGATGAGGCTGCCACGGTATAACTTGCCTATTTTGGAAAAGTGACTTCAAGTTAATAAATCTCAACAAGTTTTTGACATGTGTTAGTCTTGGTGATTATAGGTTGGCGAAAGAACCGATGCTGTGTGGGGTGCTGATGTGGGTCAGTGCCATCAGCAACAATGTGAGTTTTTGGGGTGTAAACCAGGTGCTGGAAGAACCCGATGAACCGCGGGTCTTAAATCCTGGTGTAGGTGTACAGTGTTAAACCATTAGAACCGTATCGCAGACCGTAGTCTTGAATTGCATTTGTAGAAACAGTGGATTTTTGTTAAGACTCAAGTAAATGAGTAAGTCTGTAAACTTTGCTAACAGTGAAGCACTATACACAGAGCAGGGGAAAACAATCAAGCATTTCATCAGCCTTCTTGCTGTCTCTTGCCAGAATTTGTAGGCTGTCTTGCATTGCATCAGTCCTGCCGGACATTATTTTCCGTCTGTATTTCGGAGCCAGATGGAAAATGAATTCTCTGGTATATTGATAGTTATTTTGTAGCAAGGGAAAAGCCTTTTTAATGTGCCTGTGCTAGTTCAACCCCTAAATCACCCTTTTATTGTCTGGTTTGTTCGTGTTTATAGCAGAAAACGAAGCGAAGGTCATTAGTAGGTAAGAGAAAAGCATATTAAAGGCTCCAGGTAGATTTTTCTATCTGATGCGATTTGGGTGAATGCTCTCTTACATTGTTCTCCCGTGATACCGGCTAGCTACAGGTCGCAGTGAGTGGCCAACCTCAGAGCCGCTGAGTCTCCCGTTGCCTTGAGCATCCCTTGTTTGAGCCACGCAGGACGGTGCCTGGGGCTCAGGCCCTTGTGCCAGGAGGTCCACGTGCCCAGGGCAACCTGGCGACACCAACTTCCCTGCCCACAAGAGGCTTCACGCTTGGCCCTTCACCTTCTGGAAGAGAATAAAAGCTGATCTCCTAGACAAGTCTTACGCTTGAGAGAGAAAGAGTAAGTGAGGAACCATGTTTGTACTTGACAACTGGAAAATTTTAAAAAAAAAAAACCCAACAAACAACAAACCACCTGCTGATGACTGAGAGACAGAACCTCTGAATCTTACAATGTTTACAGAGTGTAGAATTTGGCCAAAAGCAGGGAGTAGGATTTAAAAGCAGGATGTGTCATTGCTTCGGAAGTGCCTTTCTCCCGTTGCAAACTGCTCAATACCGGCAACGTGGGCCCATCACTCACTTTTATTTTTGAGTAAATAAAGAATTGCAGTAGGCTTGTGTTTACTTCAAGCAACTTGTAAAAGGAAAGGCAGCGTCTTGCACTTTAAACTCTAGGTGAGTTTTGTACAATTTATACTGAAGATGTGTTTTAATGGGCAGTTTTAATACTTATTTTGTGTTTTCCAATTTCCTAATCGTGCTGGTTTTTCCTCTTAAAGAAGGGAACGAAGCAGAGCCTAAGATGGGAAGCTCAATCGAGACTAGAGCAGGCAGAGCCTGGCAGGTTTTTTTCCAGTGCCCTTCTTCTTTTTCCTTTCCATACTTTTTCCGTTTTATTTTTTAAAATCTTCAGGGACTCCCAAGTTACAGGTGCGGGAATGAACAGGAGCTGGGGCCAAAATTCCTAGGGTTTGACTCCAGTCTCATTCATGCAAATTCAAACCTGCTGTTTTCAGTGGATTTCCTTCATATTTACAGCATGAGACCCCAGATCTGTTCTCGGTCTTTAATAGATGAGAAAGTTTTACTTTTTGCCTTTCTTTTTAACGGTTGAATTGCTCTCATTCTGCACAGCCCTCTGGAATGCTTCCCTGCGACTTGGGAATTTTTATTGCCGCTGAGCTGACAAGCAGTATGGTTTTTTTTCCTCTTCCTCCCTCTTTCCGGGAAAATGTGCATCTGATGATGAAGAGCAAATAGTTTTTATGAAAATTAGAAAGTTGGATTGCTGCCTGCTTACCAATATGATATTTTTTCATAGCAAGGTTAATCTAAATTCTAAAATTGCGTAGGGTGCACAAGAGCAGAGCATGTGAAAGGGGATGAGTGCGAGTGGTGAGTAGTGCATGAGAGGGGCTGGGTTTACTAGCCCAGCGTGGCACAGGGCTGACACAACTGGGCTCCAACTGGCCTTCGATGGACACATCCACACGTTGTGCGTGGCTCAGCAAAGCCTTGGCCAGCGGATCTCTCCTGGCTCGGGTATCTCTGTGCTGCACTCCCTGGTGTGGTTCAGGCGTACTCTATGCTGCTTCGCTAATCCTGATGTCCAGGAAATGCTTCTCATTATTTATCTTAAGCCCGGGAGATTTCCCTTTTTCTCTCCAGAGGAGGAATTCAATCACTACTTATTTATTTTTCTGTTTTTATGTTGCAAGGACATGTTTTAAGAAATTAAAGCAAGGCTAAACTTTTTATTTTGAAAGGTGTGCAATTATATTAGAACTACCTGTCGTTCCAAAGTAGTAGACTGTAGAATTAGGTCAGGCACACCCTGCATACGCGTGTTTCCTGCTTGCTCATATTTCTGAGAATAATTGTACATGGGAATGTTTTTGTAGATTTAAAGGAGTGTTGTCACCTTAAAAATGAGTTGTTTGGAGTTTTATTTAAGTCATCGTGGTTACGCTGTGGTTTAGGAAGAGAGGAAGATTGCTAACCATCTGATTCACTCGCTCGACGGGCTGGTCGTTCTTTGCCGTTGGCAAACCAAATGGTGAAGTAAGGTTACTCACTTCTTCTATTTTTACTCTCTCCCGACTTCCTTCTTGTCATGCCAGATGACAGTGAAGCAGTGCATAAGCTCTCAGATGTTACAGTAAAGGGCTTTACTCGTCAATGGATTTTGACAGCTCAGCTTTTCACGATTGTCCTTTGAAGTTTCTGTGAAGTTCTGCCAACTTGATACCTAAACTATTGTATAATGGCTCTTAAAAAAAAAATCTCAATGGTAAGGATAAGGAACAAGTAATACAATAAAAAGCTAGAAACCAGCAAGTCACTACTGACACTTTTGTTATCTTTTGCTTAATAAAATGTCCTACATCTAAATGGGTTTTCTCTGCTGGCCATGTTACTGTATTTGAGTTTCATTTCCTTGTGCACCTACGGACTGTTTATGTTGGTCTGCACAAGTCAAGCCATTCAGCTCCTTCCAGTGGCTGGGTGAGAACTGTGTACCTTGGGAAGTGGGTTTGGATGTGCCTCAGATTTGTTAGGACGGGGAAGGATAACAACGTGCTGCCAAAGATCGTCCCAACCTTTCCACATTCTGGTACCCTTCCTTCTTTCTTAAGAATTGCGTACAGCAAGGATCAGCCTCAGGCTTTTGTAACAGGAATTGTTTGTGCCAAAGATGCATGGCTAAATAAAACTTTGTTTCCCGTTAAAAAAAAAAACCCACCACTTAAATATCCCTGCCATATTTTGCTCACAACAAAAGTGTTGGCTCTAAACAAGTTCAGGTACAGATGAGCTCACCATGACCATCATCAGTGCATGGTTTGGAGAACGGAGATGCTTGTTCGGTCGCAGAGCTCGTTCTTAACTGTCATGCTCTGGAGGGAGGAGGGACCNCCTCATCAGCTTCGTAGCCCTTCTACGTGCTCCAAGGCAGGCAAAACTAGTGGCCGGAGTGAGGTATGAAGTTTGAGTTTTGACTGTAAAAATGAAAAATAAATTGCAGCCTATTTAAGAGCTCTTTCTCTAGTACTGAACCTGACACTGGGCTTCTGATATTCGTGAGTTCCCAGCTCCTAAAATCCAGCTATCCACAAGCTGTGAGTCTTCATCTCCTCCACAGGTTGGTCCCTACCTGGTCCTTCAGGCTCTGAGCGTGCAAATGGGTTACTGCAAAGTGAGTTAAGAACTCGGGATTTTTGGTTTGCTTCTCGTGATCAATTCTGTGGTCCCAGCCAATTTATGGTCACCACAGGGCAGAAACCTTCATGGAAACAGATCTCAAAAGAAGACGGTAACCTGTTAGTGTTTGTGCTGCTGACCGCGGGGTAAGTGCATGTGCACAGCCGGGGAGCTCGAGCAGTGAACGTGCTAAAAGTCAGCGTAACACCTAGTTAGTGCAGCTGGTCCTGAAGATTAGGTGTCTTTTTCCATGTCCCTGTTTTCTTTCATAAAAGACTTCCCTGCAGTGCTTCCCAGGGCTGTTAGGAGCAATGAGCGGTTAGTATTTGTAAAAAGCTTTGAAGATGAATGATGCTAATTATTATTTATAGGTATTCATTCTCACCGCGGGTAGTTCACCTTGATCCTAGGCATGAAAGGAAACCAGGACATTTGTAAGCTGGTCAGGCGTGAGCATGGCCTTCTGAAGTCTTTATGTACTAGTTTCCCTATGGGTTGTACGCATGATTGCAATAGATTTGTCATGTTAAATGACTGGTTTGGGTATTTATTGTACCAGCCAGATGTGCTAAAGGAATCCTTATTCGTTTGCCTGACGCATAATGTGTAGGATTTGGGCATGCCGAGAGGGGACAGAAAACAGGAAAATAACGTTAGCCGGGCTTAACTCTGATTGTCAGCAGGGCTGGACATTCAGCTTCCCATGGATTTAATGAGGGAAGTCAGCTCTGATGCTTGTCAGAGCCACTACAATTGCAAAGAGCATCTGTTTCTGGATTTTCCCATCTCTGCTGTTTTTAGCACCTTTTGCTGGTGCTAAACCCACCATAATAGAAAAGAATGAGGAAAAGGGTGTCAACAGCTGGGGCTTTTTTTTCCTTAAAGACCTGTTTAGCAGATTAAGCAGAAAAGGGTGGGGAAACAATCAAGGAAAATTAATGTAATGTAGCTCCTGCGTATCTGATGATATTTCTATAAATAGTCTCTGACATACGGTAGCAGAGGGCTCTTCTGGATGGCGCACAGGGTCTCCTGAAGTGTCTGTGCATTTAATTCAGAGCTTCAGGTGATTGTTGAGTTACAGGTTGCTGCATTCATCAGACACAATTGTATTGTTGGGAAAATCCAGCCCATAAGCATTTCATGCTATTTGACATCACTTAAATATGGCTTATAAGGCAAGCCTCTTGGGAAGTCATGGAATGTAAGTGTCCCTTGATAAAGCTGCTGTTTGCTTGGATGTAAACTGCTTCTTGATCTGACTCCCTGCTTAAATTCTCCTCTCTGCTAACTAATGTATTAAATAGTTAAGAGACTGTTCAGCCAGCGCAAGGGGAGCTTATCGGCAGAACCGCAGTGACAGAGCACTCTTGAAAGAAGGAGGCCTAAGAAGTAAATTTTGTGCTTATCAAGTTTTCTTAATGGAGTTCTTGGCAGCTCAGAGAGCAAATCTGTTCCCAAGTGAGCGTGTGAGCATCTCAGTTTTATCAGGGAGCTTGTTTCCGTGCAGAAAAGTTTGAGAGGCACAAAGATGTCCTGAGACACAACCCAGTATGCTGTTTGTGTTCCTCCCAGTCTCAAGAATGACGCCTCTTAAGGGCTTTCCCAAGATCATTGTGTATCCACTCAACAAGGACTTTTTCCCCCCCCTCTCAAAACACTTTTCCCTAGGGAAGTCAAACTGCAGCTTTAAAAAATCCATTTTGGCTTTCTGTGCAGTTACCGAATTCTAACACGTTTGGGTCAAAAAGTATACAGCATAATTACAATCTTTGGAATTCAGTAAATATGTTTGAAACCACAGAATTAGTTGTGTAAATAGTTCAACATTTGCAGTCTGGAAAACTCCATTTCCTCACAATAATTACAATAGGCTGCACAAAACAGGGAAACGGTTGAATTTTTGTTGCTACCTTTGAAATTGTCAATTCTGGAATTAATTTTAATGGAGTTTGGGTTTGGTTTTTTTTTGATTGGGTGTACTCTACATGGGTCTGCGTATTTGAGTTTACTTCAGGCAGTGTTTTTCTGCATGTTCTGTATGTTTACCTGTTTATATGGCCTGTTCCTGTTCCCATCCCAGTAGGCTTGTCCTGCACTCGTGTGAGCAGGGTGGTTTGTGCAGCGTGTTGGTGTGTTCTGCTGGGATACTGGGGACTCCAGACACCCGTGTCCCGCTGCCCAGCGACTCCTGGCCTTCCTTACTGCCTTTCTGCTGGGCTGGCACATGAGGGAAGAGGCCAAAAGATTGCAGAGGTTTATTCATGGGGAGTCTGTGGTCAAATTGGCCAATGAGGGTGGTGAGACAGTGGCCCAGGCTGCCCAGAGAGGGGGTGGAGGCCCCATCCCTGGAGACATTCAAGGCCAGGCTGGATGAGGCTCTGAGCAACCTGATCTAGTTGAAGATGTCTCTGCTCCCTGCAGGGGGTTGGACTGGATGGCCTTTAGAGGGACCTTCCAACCCAACGCATTCTGTGATTCTGTGATTTGTTTCTGTGTGACCATGTACAAGGCAGTGTTCCCTTGGGTTTCTGATGGGACTGAGGAGGGGGTCTCTGCAGGGTCCAGGCAGCCGGTGCAATGGGTCCCAGGGAAACAGCCTGGAAAGTACCGGGGGAGGGAGTTTTCTGGGGTTGTGATAATGGCCCGGCCAGCGCTGGGTGGCTGGGGAGAGGAGAGGAGCGTAGTGATGCCCTGTTAAGTTTACTGGAAACAAGATGACCCTCGTAGGCTCCTGGCTGTGGTTCCTACCAGCCAGCCAGAGCCTTTAAAAAAAAGAAGGAACACAGGAGCTTTTCACACGGTTTGGCTGTTGCCAAAAATCTTCCTCCTGATGGCTATCACATGATGCGTAAGCAACAGATTTTCTAAAAATATACAGATCTAATAATGCTGGCAACTTGGTTTCAGTTTTCCAACCGAAGAGGAAGGAATTGTTATTCCTTTTCTAAATTTCTCATTAAGAATGAAATGCGTACACTGACTGCCAGTAACGACAGGCTTGAAACCCACCGCTGAACTGCTCATTAAGGCCTTCGTCCTCAGCAGGTCCCGACCAGAAAACTCGCCAACTCTTATTTGGCATTTTGTTGGTTTATTAGTGCTGTATTTTATCTGGTTTGTATCTAGCCGTGTCAGTGTTCTGCCATGCTTTATAGATGGCACCCGCAGGCCCTGGAGTCTTAATTCTGCCAAGAAAAAGACACAGGACAATTGTTCTGCAGGGGGGAAATTGGGAAAATTCATTAATGAGGAAATTGGTGTTTTATGCTTGGGAGAGTGAAAGGAAGACACTTAAGGCCAAGAAAGGAGAGTTGTTTCTTGTCCAAGACAATAGCAGAACAAAATACGTGCCAACGAGAGTGAGGGAAAGAAACAGCAAAAGAGATCTATTGGAAGATATAAAGGAGTGGAGTGAAGCGAGTCTTAAAGATAGGAATGAGGGGAAAAAGAATTTTACTGAAGAGTGAAATGGCCAAAGAGCAAAAATGGAAGACGTCTCTCTGCGTGTGCTGAAAGAAAATTTACGGTTTGAAGGGCATCGGTTAAAGCAGCGTGTGTCGAGCAGGGCCAGGCAGGATGGACGTGAGGCTGCGGCAGTGGAGGCTGTTCTGTGTGAGACAGGTATTGGGGTAGGGCTGTACTGGGTTAAATACTGGGGTGAGCGCTGTGTGACAGGAGGTGATGAATCAAGGAGTTGGAAGACCGAAAAAAAAAAGGCAATCACTGGGAGCGGGGAACCTCCTAGTCAAACCTGAGAGGGGTTAAGAGGCAATGCCTGAGCTGTTAACTGGGGAAAGGTTGTATTTCGGGCTATAGCCGTGTTCCAGAGTTCGTTTTGCCGGTGCTGGGAATCAAGCGATACATAAACATTTTTAAAGGGCTCAAGTGGTCTGGAGGTCAGGCAGTGGCCTGGAGGGTTCTTGCAGGAACACACGTGATCTAAAGACATCAGCAGCTGTAGGCTTACTTTTTAAAAAGAAAAGGTTTATAGATGAAATAGACCTCTGGTTACTTTAATAGCTGCTTTTTTTTTTTTCCTCCTCTTACTAGGTTAGTGTAGGGGCATACCTAGCATCACAGGCCTCTCTGAAACCCAGTGAATTACCTGAAGAAAAGCCTTTGGAGCCTGAGAGACTTTGCTTGCAGTGCCGGATACGGGGATTTGAGCTTCGTTGCTTGGGATTTTTCTTCCAAAATTAACAACCTAGTATTTTCTCTCCCAGCTCTTCTCTTAGGAAACGCAACCAACTCCTGACATCACGGAGGCCCAGCATGAATGTTACCTGTGCTGGTGGGACAGACTGGTCAAGAAATCCGGAGTCCAGTTGCTCTGTGGAAAACAGAAGTGTAGCAGTCCATGAGTCAGAAGAAAGTAATGTGGTGCTAGGAGGTCACAGCCCTGCTACAGTTCCCAGGAATGAGGGTAAGGATAACGTCTTTACCTTATAGTAGCCTTTAAGGGGGATTTTTTTTTTTTTGAGGGGTGTTATGTTTTGGAAGAATTCCGGTGTCCCGAGGCAGTTTGTACTGGGGAGTGCAGAACGTTCATACCCTGCATTTGCCAGGCTGGTGTAGAGGACAGAGGTCCACAGCAGAGTCTTGCTTTCTTGGCACCATCATGACACAGGTATGCCCTGGCCGGCCAGCGTGCAGCTCCTCCTGAGGCTGTCCCCGAGCAGATAAACAGAAAGCAGCTGGACAGTCCTGCTGAGCTGTGTGCCCACCAGGACCAGGCATCAAGCAGTGCTGGATTAAATCTCCTTTAGCGTGGTGTGTGCTTCTGCTCCAGCCTTCTGCGAGAGTAGGTGTCAGTGCTGGGCATCTGTGTCCGTATTTCTGGCCTTCTCTAATTCCTGCGCTCCTGCTCTTTTACCCATTGAGTTCATCTTGTTTTAACAAGGAGTATTAAGCATCATAGTTCATATGAAATTTTTTGTCCAAAATCCAACCACAGGCTCGATTTGAAAATGCAGTCTGGTTTTATGTGATATAACACTACCCTGACAATTATGTATATTGACATCCGTTGTTATTATATGACTCAATTTTCTCATTAGAGTAGAAAGTGTTACTGTGAAATTCTGTTTATCAATAAATTGTATCTTACCCTTGCAATATTTGTTTGTCTCTCTCAGCTTTAGATTCTGAATGCCGACACGCTGCTTGCCCAGTAACTTCCCAGATCAGTAGCATGTTGTCTGCTCCTGAAGACACGCACAACTGCCATTTCCAAGAAGGAAATAAGAGACAGTCAGAATATTTTAATACCCAGGAGCGCCATGGGTGCTGCACTCTGTCTTCAAGCATCAATTCACAAACAGTGGCTCCGGAGAAAGTGACGCTTGTGGTAGATGGCACTCGCTTTGCAGTGAATCCGCAGATTTTCACAGCTCACCCTGACACTATGCTGGGAAGGTGAGTTGATTTCCACCATTTACAAGACACCTCAAGGAGGTCAAATGTTTGCCAAAATGGGACAAATCCCTGAATTTTGTTTTGTGATCTCGTCTGCATGCACAAGCGAAGCGAGGTTGACCTCATTCAGAACTTGGCTGTTTGTGAGGCCCTGAAGATAATATCAGATGTAGAGAGAGTTGGTAGTTTTCTAGATAACATTCTCCCTTCAGTCCACTTCCTTCAAACAATGGGCACTTTAGCTAGACATGGTCTGCTTTTGCCTTCTCTCTGAGTATTTGCCTTGTTTGTAAGTGTTACATCTGTTCACAGCTGATAATTCTCTTCCAGAATGGGGAAAATGATAATGCTCCTTCCCCCTTCTGCTGTTACCTTCCGATAGTCTTCCACAAGAGAAGTTACTCAGCTCCCTGTAACGTGGCTTAGAGGTTGTAGCCTGCTGATGCGCCGAGAAACACTCAGTTATTGTATTGCCACCAGCACTTTGACCCCTCTCTGACCAAAGGGAGACAGATTCTGTGGGGTTACGAACCCTTGCACAGGTTGTTGTGTAAAACAAGGGATCAAAAGGACCTTTCTCAAAAGAGAAGGGCTACGAAGCTGATGAGGGGTCTGGAGGACAAACCTTACGAGGAACGGCTGAGGGAACGGGGGTTGTTCAGCCTGGAGAAGAGGAGGCTGAGGGGAGACCTCATCCCCCTCTACAACTACCTGAAAGGAGGGGGTAGAGAGATGGGGGCTGAGCTCTTCTCCCTGGGGACAAGGGATAGGACAAGAGGAAAAGGGTTCAAGTTATGTCAGGGCAGGTTTAGATTGGATATCAGGGAACATTTTTACACTGAAAGGGTTATTAACCATTGGCACAGGCTGCCCAGGGAGGGGGTGGATTCCCCATCCCTGGAGGTGTTTAAGAAAAGGGTAGATGAGGTGCTGAGGGACATGGTTTAGAAGGGGTTTTTGTCAGGGGGGGTTAATGGTTGGACTTGGATGATCTTAAAGGTCCCTTCCAACCTCACCGATTCTAAAAGGCAGGCGGGGGTTATCTTGCATAGCCTCAGTGAAAGGGCTTTATTGTCGAGGTGTTTTCTGACCCAGGGTGGAATGATCTGTTCCTTTAAACTGTGGTTGTTCCGTACAATACAGTAGCTATAGCGACAGTCAGCTATATCCTCAGCCTTAGCTGAGACAGCTCTTGCGCTTATTTACTGTGTGATTGGAGTATAAGTTTCAAGTTACTGTGTATATGTATCACTGCTGGGTTTGTTTAACCTCAGCACGACTATTGGCCTCTAGAATTAGAGCGTTTAAGCGTACATGTGCACTTACATAGATTTTTTTCTATTCAGAATGTTTGGACCAGGGAGAGAATATAATTTCACCAGGCCAAACGAGAAGGGAGAATACGAAATCGCAGAAGGAATTAGTTCGGCTGTGTTCCGCACTGTGCTGGTAAGGAGATCTTTGCAGATTGGGAAAAAAAAAAAACCACCTCAAAAACAATCTGTTTGTCACATGTGCAAAACCGAGCCATCTCCCAGGCAGCTGCACACCCCCTGGGACATACTATTTTATTACTGTTTTGCTTTGTGATTTAAAAAAAAAAGAAATGTAATAGACCTTGGTATGAGTCATCATTTCAGATACTTGTTCCTGTTGCCTTTTACCTTTCTTGTGTCATGCCGTTGTAGTTCCTGAGCTATGTCCTGGCTGTGTGGTTGCATAGAAACGCATATCGCATGTGAGATGTTATGAAACCCTGTGTCATGGGAAAGTTTTAACTGGAGCTCACCGTTTATCAGACCCAAGAGAATCTGCAGAGAGACATAGATTCTCGGAGAAGCGTGGCTGTTTGACTGTTCACAAAGCTATACATAGCCTCTGTAACTCCCAAATGTTGGTTAACGGAACAAAGAACTAATTAAAAATTATCAGAGGCCAAGCTATTCTTAATTTTTCTCTCCAAAAATTGTGCTTTTATTTGCAGGATTATTACAAAACCGGAATTATTAACTGCCCTGATGGGATTTCCATCCCAGACCTTCGAGACACATGTGATTACCTCTGCATAAACTTTGATTTCAATACAATCAAATGTCAAGATTTAAGTAAGTATGGAGAGAAATCAGCTCTTAGGAGATTATTGGCATGGCCTTGAGCAGGCTGATCCTCGCTCAGTGCATTTCTTAATTGTGTGCTATAGTTTAACCGTGAAGGTATGGACTCCACTAGGACTCGTGTATGCGTTGCATTTAAACAGCTTCCTTTTTTGCTGCATCAGTCCAAAGTGAAGTGACTGAATCCTGCAGAATGCAGACACTTTGCTCAAAAAAGCAAACGGGAATTGTCAAAATTCCAGTCTCTTCTGGTAACAGAAGCTGAGAAGAGCAGCTTGCTGTTACAGTCAAAGTGAAAGTGAAGAGCAGGGTTATAACTCCTAAAATGTACCAGAGAATTGTGAATAATTTAAGCTGGTGGATGAGGAGCAGAGCAGGAACCAAAGACACCAAAGCTGGAAAGCAATAGAGTTCCTAGTCATGAAGGATCTGACTGAGAGCAGCTTTTTGGTGGGTATGCTGGCAAAAAAAGTACTTTCAACATAGACAAATCTGTGAAATGCCTCACTGAAATGGGGCATATGGTATCATAGCACAGGCCTTGGGAGGAATTTCCCACCCTGTCCTCTGATGAGTGATGGCAGAGAAGGCAGAAAATGTGCTTTCAAGGACAGAGGTTGTTGATGGAAATCTTAAGTATCATAATGAATTAATGACTCAGTCTGTTACTGTTTTGCTGTATTGATTGCACCCTGGTGTTTTTTCATTGGTAATGTAATGGTTCCACGGTGTGATTTGCATCCCATTTGAAATGCAGTCTCAGATTTCTGATTTTGCCAATTCTGGAGCCAGAGACTGTTAATGCATCTGAACATATGTTAAGGAGTTTGTCTAAAGAAGAATGCGGGCTGTGCTGTGGAATGTATCTGGAAAGCGTAGAGCTGAGACACATTTTCATACTGTGTAAAAAAGCTCATCATACGATTTTTGTCTCATTAGGCGCTCTGTTACATGAGCTCTCCAATGACGGTGCTCACAAGCAGTTTGACAGCTACCTGGAGGAGCTGATTCTGCCTATAATGGTGGATAGCGCAAGGAAGGGGGAACGTGAGTGCCATATCGTCGTGCTGACCGATGAAGACACTGTGGACTGGGATGAAGATCATCCACCTCCGATGGGAGAGGAGTACTCGCAAAGTAAGGGCACTAGGTCGGAGCTCCTGGCTCTGTGTTTAGCGTACAGCCAGACGTGTGGCCATGAAGAAAGGACCTGTTGCCCAAACAGCAGTCTTCCTCCAGGAGGAGATGCTGGCCCATGGAGTCCTGTTCCGTATGTTCCTTCTGAACTGCCAGGGATGCCTGGCTAGTTAGAGCTGTGGTCTGACTGCCTGCATTGGTCTGACACCACTCACTGCGTCCTTTCCTTTTGTTTGCTGCCAAAGCCTCAGCCTTTTCCTGGCTCCCCAGGGAGGGAATGCTCTTTGGTTTACGCACCCATCACCACCCGTTCTATCCAGGCTGTAATGGGCATCCCTACCCTCCCACCAGGGAAGCGCAGACAATCCCAGTGATGAGAACGGATGCCTGAAGTAGTTCGTAGAATCATAGAATTGTCAGGGTTGGAAGGGACCTTAAAGACCATTCAGTTCCAACCCCCTGCCCTGGGCAGGGACACCTCCCACCAGATCAGGTTGCTCAGAGCCCCATCCAGCCTGGCCTTAAAAACTCCCAAGGATGGGGTTCCCACCCCCGCTCTGGGCAACCTGGGCCAGTGTCTCACCACCCTCATGGGGAAGAACTTCTTCCCAACGTCCATTCTGATCAACTCATCTCTAGTTTTAATCCATTCCCCCTAGTCCTGCCATTGCCCGACATCCTAAAAAGTCCCTCCCCAGCTTTCTTGTCAGCCCCCTTCAGATACTGGTCGGCCACAATAAGGTCTCCTTGGAGCCTTCTTTTCTCCAGACTGAACAACCCCAACTCTCTCAGTCTGTCTTTGTTGGAGAGGTGCTCCAGCCCTCTGAGCATCCTCGGGGCCCTTCTCTGGACACGTTCCAGCACATCCGTATCTTTCCTGTAGCAGGGGCTCCGGAGCTGGATGCAGTGCTCCAGGTGGGGTCTCACAAGAGTGGAGTAGAGGGGGAGAATCCCCTCCCTCGCCCTGCTGGCCACGCTGCTCTTGATTGTTCTTGGAAACCAGGCCTGGTTTTTGGCATCCCCGCAGCCGAGCATGTCAGAAATGGGGAGAAGGTCCCTCCTTGTAGATTCTAATCACCCTTTTTATTTCTCAAGTCCTTTACAGTTCCAAGCTGTACAGATTCTTCAAGTACATTGAGAACCGCGATGTTGCAAAAGCTGTATTAAAGGAACGAGGCCTGAAAAATATTCGCATTGGCATTGAAGGTAAAGTATTTCTTCAACAAAGGAAATTGTAAAACAGGTGACTCCATGGTCAGTTAAGCCTGGTTTCCTCTGGACTCTAGGCATTTCCTGTTTTGCTCCATGTTTTACTAGGCATTTATTTTCATTAAACTAGTAGAAGCTGGGCATGTTCCTTCACCTCTATCATGTTACGCTGAAATTGGCCAGGATGCTTAAAAGTTAAGGGAAAATGAAAGATATGCAGCACGTACCAACAAGCTTTGTCTCTTTAGGACCAAGTAAACAGGAAACAGGAGTCAAATGCTTCCACCTGCTGATCCCTTAGGGATCTTAGAGAATGTTGTGCTCTGTCCTGGGAGGCTCTTATTTTTCTAGTAGCTGTTTGTACAGCAAATGGCTAACGCTGTGCAGCCATTGATCATATGGCTACACACAGCGCTCCACCATCTTTTCAGGGGAAAAGGAAGCAAGCCAATAATGCGGAATGTGAGCATTTGTCCACAAGTGCCCCCTGTCCCTGTAATTATTCCTGCCTGGCTCTTCTGGGATCGTGTTGGCCCTTTGTGCAAGTCAAAGGTGTGTAGCGCAACTGACTGGCTGTCTGTGTTTTCAGGATATCCCACCTGTAAAGAGAAGGTGAAGAGGAGGCCCGGCGGCCGGTCAGAAGTGATATACAACTATGTTCAACGGCCGTTCATCCAGATGTCATGGGAAAAGGAAGAAGGCAAAAGCCGTCATGTTGATTTCCAGTGTGTTCGGAGCAAATCTCTAACAAACCTAGTCACTGTGGGTGATGACGTTTCAGAGGACCATGAGGTTATAATGCATCACCCCCCACAGGTAGATGAACTCGACAGGCTAAACGCACCCTTCTCCCAGATGGCTGTTAACGATCTACCAGATTAGTCGTGGCTCAGGGTGGAAAGTCCTGCTTGATGTGGGAACGTCTCAGCATAGTTTCATCCCACATGATGGAACACAGACTCCTGCGAGGTGCTTTATCCTCGTTCATGCTCTTACTGCGTTGTCGTATTTCAAGCATGTTAATAAAGAGCCACACTCCATAGTCTTAATTGTGCAATCAAAAGCAACGTCTCCTCAAACAAAAAGAAATTATGCTGTTTGTTTCTACTGCAAAGGCTTTCAGACTGGTGGGTGCTGAATATTTTACCTAAACTTCTAAAAAGAGAAGCAGCAGTATTTAGAAATGTCTTGTTTGACATGAGAGAGGCAATTCTGGGCCTGTCAAGACAAAGCTTTCCTTTACCATTAGGCACTTAGCTTTGCTTTTGTGATAATCAGTTACAAAGGATGCAGCATCAAAGCAGGACAGATGATACTCTTTCATCAACCAGCAGAAATGTAGCACAGTTGTGACAGCAGAATCCCGAGTGTGGAGGAATGACAGCAAAATCCTGAGTTCGGAGGAATCTGTTTACACTGCCACCTGGCTTTGCATCCAGCAAGTTGTACTGGTGTTCTAGGGAAGGACGAACTAGTTCAAGTAGGAAGCGTATGCCTGTTTGCAGGAATATCCCATGTATACTTCTCCAGAAGTTGGAATCACTGTTTTTAGGGATGTTGTCTGCTAAGTTCAGTAAGGCGAGTAGATCATGCTGAAGGAAAACGCAAAAAAAGAAGAGACCGTAGTTGATATTTTACCAACAAAATAAATCTGTTTAGTAGCCTAATAGATGTAAGAAGCTTTCTAGAGGGGACTGTGCATGCTAAAGACTTTCAGTTGTCTCCATCCCCCTGCTAGGACAAAAAAAAAAGCCAGTGGAGGAGCTCCCAGTACAGACAGTTTTACCTGAGTAAAATCCTTGATCTCATCAACTTTAGTCGGTCAAAATTCCTGTAGACTCTCCAAGGAGCACTATGCTGTTGCAGCTTTAAAAGGCCAGCTACTTTCTTCCCAGTTTGGAACTGACTGGACCATTTTGCTGTCAGGCAGGTAAGAAATACCAATAGAAAACCAGCCTTCAGTAGCAAAAAATACACATACCTGGGAACTACTCTCCTTTGCTGCTCTGAGTATATCATCCTAGTCTGTGGTTAAGGCTGTGTTTAGTTTGGATTCAGGGCCAACAAAGCTGTGACTGTAAGTATAGACGTAAGTTTAGCTCGGTTAGTTATATTGGAGCCTTGCTGGTCCAGTTCCTGCAGCATGGAGTTACCCATGGGCTTCCTTAACCCCCCGATTAGCTCCCATTTCTGATAGCTTTGTCAGAAGTATGATGTACCCAAAGCAGAGCACTTAAACGTGGTGCTGGTGCAAAGAAAAGCTGAATCCCATTCAAAAAGAAACCGAGAGAGAGAGCTCCTTTGCAAAGTTAACTTCAAGTCGGTTCTTCTCTTGCAATTGCCTGCTGTTGAGACCTGTAACACTTAGGCGTTGAGTTACCTGGTTATACTTGGCAAAATAGAGGTAGGTATCGTCCGCTCTTAAAAGGTTTAATCCTTTGTTGTCAGGGTTGCATCATCAAGCAAATTGTTTTTCTCCCTCTGTCTGCAAAGTGTGGGGTAGACTTAGCGCTGAAGATTGCTGTTACTTTTTGCTGCTAATGATGCAGATTTTTTTCCTCAGTGTAAGTAACGTGACAATATCAATCACAAATTTTCCTGAAAGTTTATGAGTGTCGTTGTAGTGAAGAGTAACAAAATCTCTGCCGAGGCATATACTTGCTGATATATTTAGTTTCCATGTGTATGGATGCAGGTTCCGTTATTTGCGGTGTTTCTGTTCTTAGCTTCTTTCCTAAGTGCAGCAAATAGATTTCTTCTTTTATAAGTGCCTATGGGAAGATTTCCAAAAGTGCTTCAGGACTTCCTGAGAGTTTAGATGCCCAGGTCCACCTGATGACTTTTGAGAATTCCTCTCTGTGTGTCATTGGATCA
The DNA here is from genome assembly GCA_013400135.1 of Rhinoptilus africanus. Classification (NCBI taxonomy): domain Eukaryota; kingdom Metazoa; phylum Chordata; class Aves; order Charadriiformes; family Glareolidae; genus Rhinoptilus; species Rhinoptilus africanus. The sequence continues at coordinate 73,027 of VXBO01010959.1, read as the reverse complement.
GTTTAGAGAAGTGTCCTTCAGTATCTGCGCAGAGGTGGAGTGCAATCACTTTCCATTATTGCTGTAGATGCATTTCTATTTTTGTAGTAGAGAAAGGAAGACACATGGACCATTAACCTTCCAGCTAAGGGCCAGTCCAAACCCATTACCTGCCTTGGTAACGAGCCATTCCCCCAAGTTAAGCAAAGGCACTGGTGAGACTGTCCCGCCAGCAATGATGGAACTTGCCCCCCAGCCCTATGGATTTTTTTGTGTGTGTCTATTTATTTTTTACAGCAATGTAAGTTTTAAGTAAATGTGTATTGGTATCGACCAGCTGACTTGGAATCGGAGTCTACGTGTCTTCTGCTCTAAGGACTTGAACGTGCATGTTGTTGAGCGCTGCCCTACAGGGCTGTGTCAAGGCATCAGATGCCGAACATCTGACATTATCATCAAATCACAGAATGGTTTGGGTTGGAAGGGACCTTAAAGATCATCTAGTTCCAGCCCCCTGCCCTTGGCAGGGACACCTCCCACTAGACCTGGTTGCTCAAAGCCCCATCAAGCCTGGATTGATGACACCTTTGGGACCTGACAGCTAAGCACCACCTTCGGCCAAAACAAATCCCACCAGAGCCTGTCCCTGAGCCCAGTGTTAGCTGGGCCTCTTGAAGGATTTAGCCAGTTCATTAGAAATGGTGACCCCAGGCACTTCCCTGCAACCAGCCGTTGCCTGAGGGTTAAAGACTGTCACTGCCTTGGGGGAGCTTGTTGGTGCTCTGCGTAATCAGTTGGACCTTCAGCGGGGGCTGGAGGTATCTGGCTTCCATGATTTCCATGCAATTTTTTATCACTCCAAAAAGCCACTGTCGTTTATTGGCTTTTCCAAGTAATTAAAGATGAATTTTGCATTATTTTTTTAGTAGAGTGAGTTCCCTTAGAACACTAAATCAAATTGAAAAAGTAGGTGTTTGCTTTTCCTCCTTCTCTCATTGTCACTTCTATTCAGGTACCAGATGCAGTTTTGTCTTATTCTAGATATACTGAAGTGTTCCCTGTGGCGTGTATGAACTACAGCTGTATGGTTTCTTTTCTGTATTAAAGTATAAGTTATACATGGCTCATTTGGCTCTTTTAAAAATTGTTTTAAATAGAAGAATGGGCAGGGGCTGGATTGCTCGAAGGCTGTGTCCTTGCTTCATAAAGTGACCCCAAAGTCTTCAAAGTAGTTTTGCATCGGACAGAGCCGGGTTGATTTGGAGCAGCTGCACAGAAGCGTTACTACCCCTTGTGCTGAGAGGACCTCGAAGTTCAGCGATGGAGCGCAGTGATGTTCTAAAAGCAGCAGGAAACCCCGGTATGAGACAACACGACTCGACCCACAAGCTATGCAGCGTCTTTTAACAGGCCCTCGTGCTATTTTTGGTTAGATGCTGTGAAAGATGCTCTCCATTTCTGCCTACTTTTGTCTTTGGGAGAAGACAGCTTTGCAGCAGGTCTGGCTTTTATTTCCATCTCCGGCGTTGGATGTATTTCAAAGGTTTTCTTGATGAAACTTGAGAAAGGCGTTAAGAGTTTGAACAATGCTGGAATTTAGTGGAACTACTGAAGTGGTAACAGGAGCTTGTACTCACAAGTGGAGCTGTCACAAATGTGAAGCGATTAATTAAATAAGAACTGCAAGTTGCTTTTGGCATGTTACAAACTGGTAGGGGAAAAAAAAAGAAGGGTCACGGCTTTGCTTCCAATGCCACTTGCTCACTGCTTATTATAAAAATAGAAAGTGGAGAGGATTAAAAACAACTTGCCCTGAAGTCGGTAAACTGAAGTGACATTTACACAATGCAGACACCTAGGCAGGAGTAAGGCCAGGGTTGTCCGCCCCCGCCAGGCACATTGTGCCCAGAAAGGCTCCATTTTTCTGAAGACTAGCGCTGTCGTTCATGGTTAACGATGCTCATTTGTTCATGTCTGCTCTGCATCTTTTGGCAATGTAATCTTCAACCCCTTGAGTTACCGCTGCATTCTCGTGCCCAAGCCCTTGCTTCTAAAACCAGTTTCAAGTATAAAAAAAATTGCCTGAGAGATTCCAGTTTGTAAAAACAAAACCTGCTAGCAAAAGTGTGTTTACCAAGAGGATTTTATTTACACAACACAATGCAAAGATCGTTCCATAAAAAGTTGGCTCCCCCCCAGCAACACACAATACGCCTGCCAAATTTTACAGTGCAATTTAGTAACGGCTTTTAAATATTTACAGAACACTTTTTCAACTTACAGGTTAAGGCAGAGTCAGGGCACAGTGATAAGAAACACTTAGTGCAGTTTTGTGCTAGGCATGGTAAGAGAGATGAACTGGCAACATAACTCAACGTTCAGATCCATTGGAAATTCAGATTGGAATTACTCCTGGAAATCCAGCGCCCGCTTGCAGCTTAAAAAAAGAAGATACATCCAACCTCAATATACAAGCCAGCAGCTAAGAAAAATGTTTGGCTAACATGGGAGATGGAACAGGCATACAAAAATCTTGACGTGTAGCAGTGAAGCATGGATCCTGGAAAGAAGACGCTGTATTTTTTTTCCTGGTGTTGGTAAACAGCTGTAACAGGAAACAGGCTCAGGATGGAACTGTCACACACAACCCACCGCTGGGAAGGGGCGTCCAAGAGGACTATGGTCAAAGACATCCAACTTCTACTGAAAGACGAGAGGAGTGAGGTACCCAACTGCTCCTTGTGCCTCTGGAAATCTTCACCTTTCACTCAAAAAGTGAACAATCTGAGGCCTCAGAAGACTTCAAAACACATGCACTAAAAATGCATTAATACATATTACTACATAGGTATTTTCACAGCAAGTTATCACAACTGGTAATTGTGTAGCTTCTTCGTCTTTGGTATTTATAAATAAAAATGCCAGTCCCTTTTAGTAAAGGGATTATAATGCAGCTACTCAAAATCATTTATTCATAATTGACAGCAGCTTTAAAGGATTTTGATTTTTTTTTTTTTAATTTTAAGGCAGTATCTAAGCTGTTAGGAATTTTTAAAAATGGTTTGACGTTAATACCTCTTAGTTTTCTGATGGTTTATAAGGCAACATTTTCATATGGTTAGAAGAAACTGCAGGATAAGGAGATGGAGCAATTTGAGAAGTTGGTATCAGCCCTTTGTAGAAAATACAAAGGGAGCAGAAGGTGTTATTCCTGACTAGTTGATAAAAAGCCTGATCCTATAAATCGTTACTTCAGTTAGCCCTTATTCATCTGAGTAAGCCCTACTGACTACAGTGATCCTGGTACTTCTAATTAAGGCTGGTTTTGCATTTCAGCTTTATGGGATCCAACTGGTATCTAAACTGGTTATGGCAATTCATTAAACTCCTAGGACACGTACAAAAGCCCGAGGGCTGGTTAGGGAGAGGATGCTAATGAGTTATCACCCAGTTTTAGCTCTACGTGGTACTCTCAATCTCCCAATCAGTCCTTTACAATGGCACTCAGTTCAAAAGACATCTAGGTAAAAATTCCCTAAAAGCACTTATTTAAAAAAAAGTTTCACTACAAACATATTTTCTTTCATTTCCTATTCTAGAAAGTCAGGACTAAATATAACTGAAAGCCTTCCTTTTGCTTTGAAACACTGCTCTAGTTTTGCTTCTAAACAGCTTTTTTTTTTTTTTTTGGTCTGTGGTATGTAATTAGTGTTCAGCACCAATACAAGTTTGCAAGAATCCAAGACAATTCAAATTGATACATGGTTTCCCAAACCTCATAACTTTTTTTTTTTTTTTTTAAATCTAATTGCAAATTAAAGACTGGAACCAGGCCGGCCCAAAGGTTAATGCCACCTGCCCCTGGCTGTGCAGTTACCTACAAAACAGGCATGAAAAAAAAGAATTACCAAAAAGCTCAACTGAGGCAGAATCCTCCTTCCCAAAATGCAGTCATGTTCCGAGAGATGCCAAGGCAAGGAAAGGCACTTTAGGGCTCTCCTGGAGAGCCTCCTCGATCATAATTGAATGTACTTTTATAAATGACTCCAGGCAATAATCGAAGAGCGGAGGTGGTGGGTTCTACTGCCCCAAAAGTGACCTCCTGAGGCACCATCTTTTTGGAAGACCCCAAGGACAGACGGTTCTGCCTCGCCAGCAAGAGGAGCTCTGCGAGGAAAAGCCAGGGAGGGCTCCATCATCAAGCCTCGGAAGAATCTGATTCTGTTCTGATGAACACCACGAGCAGAAAATAAAGGCCACCAGTGATGGTTTCGTCTTTAACCCGATGAACGTGGAGCAGATCGTTAAAGTGGCCAAAGGGTGGCAGCAGCAGGACCGGGAAGGCTCAGGGCTGACCCCATGCCCACCGAGGATCAGGTTAAATGGATTTCCCTCCCTCTCTGCCCTAAATTCCAGATTCACTTGTGTTACCAGCTGTAGCTTTTATTATCTGCATTGTTTTATAGATCCGTCTTTTCATACAGTAACTGAAAACTGTTGGCGCTTGGTGGAGGAAGTGGCCCCATTTCTCCTATCACTGGCTAGAAAAGAAAAAAAAAAAGTGTTGCACAATTTTTTAATTTAGGAAAAAAAAAAAAATTAAATGGCTTGAGGGTCACTGTCTTAGTACCAGAAGTAAAGTGCACCGCAGCTGGAGGCCGCTGCGACAGAGTTGAGAAATGCTATTAAAGAGGCTTCCAAGTCGCATTATAAAAAAACAGCACTACAAACTAAGGTTAAGGCAATACACATTGTGTCCTTCTACTAGATAGCTGACTGGAGAGCTGTCTATCTCGAGCTTTAATTATTGCTTTGTTTCCTCTGTACTGAAGTCCTTCGCCACCGGGGAAACAGCGCAGGCAGAATTGGCAGGTTGGGTTTGTCACTTGATGCAGGACTGGCAGAACAGTCCGTCTACACACCACGTGCTCTGCCGTGTCCAAGGAAAGGCTCACTCTCATCTCCCGACGGACTGTACAATCCGGCAAAGAATTTAAAAAGAAAACAAAACTCTTGTTCCTGAAGCAGCAAAACGTGCTGGCAGCAGAGATGACGCAAACATTTTTGTGGAATTTTTCAATGGCGCAGAAAAGGAAAAAAAAATCCGTAGTAACAACCAGGGTGTGTAACAAAACAGGGTCCTGAAATCTTCTCCAAGAGTTGGTAGCCCTCAAGTTTTCTTTAAAAAAAAGTCCTTTTATGGGTAAAAACCCAAAGTACAGCAACAGAATTCCACAGCTCAGAGGAAGTCCTGGGTACAGATTTATTACTTTCCCGCTTTCATATAGGATGGTATTGCTCCTCGGGCTGTCAGACCTTCAAAACGCTTGTAGGTGTAATTGATAAAAACCCAGTCTTTGTTCTTGTAGTCAGTCTCTGGATGGTTGCTTGTTGCCACTGATAAGACATAGAAAAAATAAAGTTACCCTTTGAAGACTGCAAAGTTTATTTTCATACAGAACACTGGATGCGGAGTAGGGGAGAACGCTTCTAAAGAAAGAAATACCGTAAATCTAGGCAGCCAGTTGCATTCCCCAGCCCCAGTCAAGAACTGCTGTAACGTGTTTTTTAAACACGTGGAGCAAACGTGTGACTACGCTTTGACACATAAATCTGAGGATCCTTCAGAGATTTACACCAAAGCTTATCCTCCCCTTCTGGCCCACCCTCTCCCCAGCTCTATACTAAGCATTACCCAGTACCAAGGGGTACTGGCCCTGTTGGGCTCACAGGTCCTGCTGAGACTGGAACTCCTGGGAGCTCTGTTTTCTCTAGAGATGCCCTTTCTCAGGCGGCTCCCGCATCATTCACATCTGCATCCCATTTCCCAAAACCCACACTACAGCTAGCACACCCCTGCACCGCCAGACTACCAGCTAAAAATTCAATCGCGATAAAAGAAATAAAACCTCTAGCATCTGGTAAGATCCTTTCTCTGATTAACAGGACAGTTACATTACTCTCCCAGAGAAGAGGAAGGATTGTTTACATGCAGAATCCAAGTATTTACCTGTTGGTTTAAGGATATCAGATTCAGGGAATTCATCAAAGTTTGAGGTATCATCAATGCTTTTAATTTCTATTGAAATTGCAGCCGGTCTCTCTCTGCCAAGAAGAGAAGTTTCAGCATTAAGATTTCAAAGGCAGAAAAAAAGCAGGATTCAGCTACTTTCCATTTCTTTACAGAATCAAAGACTGAAAGTACCTAAATCTTTGCAAGCTTCAGATAGGGAACAAAATACTTTCACCCACGCCTAGATATAAGAAATGACAGTGAAGCCGCTCCCTTCTGTTGAACAGGACGGGCTTGGAACGGAGCAGAGAGAAGAGCAGCTTGCTTTTCTGCAAAGCATCTTACCTGATGTGCTCCCAATCTACCCCTTCAAAGAATGGGTTACTCTTTATTTCCTCCACACCAGATGCACCAATTCTGTGCTCCCATTCACAGCAAAATCTGGGATGGAAGGAAGAATGACAATGAAGGAAGAATGAAAACGAAAGCATTCCATGCAGAAATGGAACGGCTTTCGGAACTGATACTACTACGGTTTCTTAGCACAGAAATGGAGCAGGTTATGAACTCCCACCGCCAAACCACCACACAAAGTTACGCTTGGGAATGTCATGTCAAATGCTACAATTAAGATGTGCTATTCTCACACAAAAGGATAACATGCCCTTCCTATTTCAGGACCAGTGTAGAGCAGGAGAACATATAAAGCCTAAAAAGCTAGACATTTATATTTCTGTCCTGAGAACAGATCCGTGATTGAAAATATAAATGGAAGAGCACGAGTCAGCATGCACTGGGACACGTTTGCACCCTCCAGTGCATACAATGGCAAAACCATTGCTGTTGCAAGACACCAGCTCTGGCAAAAAAGATTAAGTTGCTTCCACAAGAAGCTCACAGACATAAAGAGCAGAAACATTCCTGTTTTGCCAGGCTAGCAGCATTTATGTGGGAGCTCCTTTTCAGTATAGTTCAGTCAGGGCTCCTCTGAATGACCTCTGAGACACAAATGTATTTGGGAAGGGAGTTCGGCGTTTGGTGCATGTACATAACGGAGTATGTAGCGATCACAAGCATCAAGGTTTTTTTCACATGAGAGGTACATAGTACAGTTTGCAAGACAAGAAAATTAGTATATTAACTGGCAAACCATATGGTTGGCACCTTAAAATAAGATCCTTTGCTTTATCAGATATTGGAACTTCTGGAGGAAATGTGAGAGTCTCTTTCCAATTCATTACTTTCTTATATGTTTCTTGAGGAGTCTCAGAACAGAACGGTGGATAACCTGAAAAGAAAGGAAAGTACGATCTTGTCAAAAGGAAAAATAGTTCCTGTAGTTACAGTGCAGCAGAACAAACCTCACAAACCACGCAAGGAGTGGATGTTTGAGACCCTGACCCCAAGCGCATAAATACAGCTGCTGTCGTATAGCACAATTCCTGCTTAAAACTTGTGCGTTGCCCTTTTCTTACCGATCAACATCTCGTACATGATGACTCCGAGCGACCACCAGTCGCAGAGCTTGTTATATCCAGTCTGCATGAAAACTTCAGGGGCAATATAATCCGGAGTGCCCACCGTAGAAAAAGCCTGGAACAAATACCATCAGTTATGCATCTTTGGAGAAAACTGCCTGATACGGGAGTGGGAACGTATGCAACAACGGTTATTTTGAGGAAGACACCAGATTGTCTCCAAGATCCTTTAGCCAAGTTATTTAAAGCCTTTATTTCAAGATACTTAGAAACAAAAATCAACATGTTCATGTGAAAGAGTCGTAAAATACCGTCAGGGAAACGGGAAAAGGTACCACTGTCTACCTTGGAATGGGTCATTAGCCCTTTGTTATATTGAAAGTGCAAGAACTGTTAGTTTTAGCTGGGAGGCATCACGTATTAATGTAAATTATTATGGCAGCGCTATCTCAGGCACGTATGTCACCAGCTGTTCAGCAGATGGATAAAGGACAAACTAGAGTCCCTCCTCCTTTTAAAAGAACAAGCATGAATCTTCTTATTTCAGCATTGTTCAGAACTCTGAAATGGATTAATACCTGTCACTTAAATAAACATGCCATTTGAACACGAGAGCTCAGCAGAGAACATTTCCAAGCAGGTGAAACGTACTTACCAGCTGCCGCCTATTTCTCTTCCATGTCTCTGCTTTCCTTTTGGAATTCATGTTCTGGAAAGCTAAAGGAGATTGGAATATACGTGACTGCATCTTCCTGGTCACTCAACATACATTTTCACCCCAAAACGGTTACACTAAAAATCTCCTTTACAACATCAGAAAAGGTAGGCAGGGCTTGGACGAACAGCCCATTTTGTGTTCAGCCGTGCTGGTAAGAGGTTCCAGTCCCCAGGTGCTCAGCACTGGTCCCTACAGCCAAAGTTTCCCACCACGGTGAAGCTGAACCTATTTGTGGAAGCCCACCTTAATTCACAGAATCCCAGACTGGCCGGGGTTGGAAGAGAGTTCTGGGGATCATCTCCAACCCCCTGCCAGAGCAGGGTCACCCAGAGCAGGGGGCACAGGAACGTCTCCAGGCGGGTTTGGAATGTCTCCAGAGATGGAGACTCCACCACCTCCCTGGGCAGCCTGGGCCAGGGCTCTGCCACCCTCAAGGGAAACAAGTTTTTCCTCATGTTCAGACAGAATTTCCCATATTCCAGTTTGTGCCCGTTGCCCCTCGTCCTGTTGCCAGGCACCACTGAGAAGAGTCCGGCCCCATCCTCTTGCCCCCCAGACACCGACAGCGAGTCCGCAGATACACTGCTGAAGGGGGGTAACTTACTGAAGTCACTGGGAAGACTGTGGTTCAAGTTCCTGTAAAATTCTGTTCTGTGGGCTTTCTTTAGTCCAGTACACAGACCAAAATCTGAGAGTTTTACGTGGCCCTAGGGGAAAAAAAAGCAAAATATAAAACCATTGTGAGACATTATCATAGCAAGTAAAGCTTTATACTTCTTTCCCTCCCTTTCTTTTGTATAATGAATAGATGCACTCTTCTTGCAGTCCTCATTTTAGCCTAAGAATGGATGTGTACATAAAATCAAGCTATTAATGTTTATCAAGCTATTAATACTTTCATCACTGCCACATCGAGAAAGCTCAGGAATTACTTCCTTCCAGAAGCCTCTGCTCCTGACGGCTTCAGAGCGAAAGCGAAGTCTCCAGAGGGAGCTGTAGTCCCTGGATTGTACATTGACGCCAACAGATGAGGCGAAACACCTTAAAATTCATGGATTGGATCCGACCTAGTGCAGGACACGCAACCACAGCGACTAGGTGGGATTTTTAGATGTCTATCTAAAATATACATCCTTCTCAAAGTCCTGAATTTCTCTACATCTGGATGCAGACGTACTGAATTACATCAGTCATTCCGACAGCACAGTATTAGCTGGCTGGTGGTAACATATAATTATTTACTGTTGGCAAACAATTTTTTTCCAAACAGGCTAAATTTTAAGCAAACTTGTCGTGATCAATAGGAGGGCAGTGAAACAGTGGAGCTTTCTGCAAAGTGCCTCCAATAACCCCCTGGAAGCAACGGGGGAGCCTTGGGAACTGCATCCCGATGCTGAGGGAGGTGCCATCTCCGTTGCCAGCCTCACTAATGGGACGGCTCCATCCTGCGCATCTGACACGATCGTCTACCCGGTGGTTGGCAAGCGGGAGCCTAACAGATGTGAGAGCAAAAGGAAACATCTTGGACCCAGGGGAGAACTGAAACTGTATGTTTTAAATTGCAGCCGAAATAACCAAAAATAGCTTAAACGGCTGTCAGAAGAGGGCTCAAAAGCGAGGCATGAAAGCAGCTGGAGGGGGAGGAGAGGTCTTTCTTGGCTTGGTTTTTTTTTCCCCAGCAATACAGCAGGTATGCCCTCAAAGCTAGAAGGAACAGGGCTGAGAAAGAAGCACCATCTTCCTTCACAACTATCACTAGCTCAGGCCAATATGAAAAATTACAAGAGCTATTTACCACCCCCCAGCCAGTGCCTGGTGCATACCTTGCTGTCCAGAAGAAGGTTGTCTGGTTTTATGTCCCGATGGATAAAACCCAGCTGATGAATAGAATCGATGGCCAGCACGGTCTCGGCGATGTAGAACTGCGTCTCCTCTTCCGTCAGAGTGTCTTTTTTCATCAACAGCGTCATCATATCACCTAGAACCCCCCACAAACAGCAGAGGTAAACACAAGCAAATGCACAAACTCCACCCTCACTAATTTTGAAGACATTTGCAAAGAAGAGAACTAAGCTATTTAAAACTTTAGGGAACTTGAATTGATTTTGTCTAAAGTAATACAGTTTCCAGCGCCTCTGTGACAAACTCTTGTACCACTGTATGGAAAGCCATGTACTGTTACTGCATTAACCTTACTGAGACGGCTCCGTAGCCTAGAGATGGAAAAGCACTATAGAAGCATCCCTTAAGCAAGAGTCAGCTCTGGGCTGCTGCTCTTCGCTACACAGCTGAATCACAGATTAAAATAGGTACTTTCAGCTACAGAGCTGTTACAAAAACCAGATTGCATTTGTGCAGCGTCATCTCACAAAGAATTCTTGTGGTTTCATTAGGCAAATGTATTACAGGCTTTCAGTATAACTTTCTTCTTAGGTCAATTCGAGCAGCGTTATCATCCAAGGACAAACATCATCATCCTCGGAAAAAGAGGACCTCTGAAGTTATTCTTGCTGCAAGCCAGCTAAGAGTAAAAGGTTAGAAAAATTAAAAGCTGGCTGTTCTGGTTCTGTAGAACACAGTAAGGGTAAGAACAAGCAGAACGTTAAGGGCAAGTTTCAAAGATCTGCAGCCAGATGAGCCAAGCAGGCACCTGGAGCCTGACCCAAAGACCTCCGCACCCTAACGCCTACCAGCAGAAAGCTTTACCATAGCTTTTTTCCTCACAGAGCGATGTCCAGTACAAACACCACTCTGTCGTAACCACAGATACTCTCACCCCAGACTACGTTTGTAATTAGGAAGTTAGAAATCCAGCAGTCTCTTGCTTTCAGGGAGTTACCTCCAGGCAGGAACTCCATGATAAGGTAGAGGTTCAGCTTGTCCTGAAAACTATAGAACATTTTCACCACCCACAAACTGTCTGCCTCCACTAGAATGTCCCGCTCCGCACGAATATGGCCAACCTGGAAAGACACACGTGCATTTGATTAATTACAAGTCTGGGAAATAAATGCCTGCAATAAAACACAAACAATTCAAGTATTACATTGAGAAGCATCAAATATTGAAAAGACAGCAGTCAGACTTATGCACAAACACCATCAAAACTTCAGAAGTTTCACCCCTCAGTGTTTTCAGATAATAAAATAGCATAACATATTCAAAAGCAAATCCAAAAGTCATGCTTCTGACAGCAAAAGTGAGACGCTGTCATTAGACTGCTCTATTTCTCCAGACTATTTATTTTCTTTTTATTTTCCCCCTATCTAATAAATCCCACTGAACAGCAACTCCGTTTTACTCCTCAGCATGAAGATCTGAAAGACCTTTTTACATTCAAAAGTTTCCACTGGAAAGTTTATGGGGATTTTTGCCTTTGGACATTTACACTTGAGTAACATTTGTACCTATTGTGTGACACTTGCTGCCATAAATTAAGACGTACTTAGGAAGGCAAGAGAGCACTAACATCCTTTTAAGCAAAAACTCAAGCTAGAGAAATTTAAAACACCCTCCTGAACAACAAGGTTCCATACACGAAGATAATCCACGTTTATGTTTTTATTCTTTCAGTTTTTAGGGCATTTGGGTCCCCTTCGAATCAGAACTGTACAAGTGATATGGGACACTCTGAAAACACTTATCTTAAAACCACTCAGAAAACAGACCACTGCAAAACACAGTTTACCATGGGGAGACTGAGGAGGGCAAACGTATGGTTGATTATAGAAACAGGTTAATCCTATATGCGAAAATATCTCATTTTTTTTTTTACAAAAACATCTAACAAATAGATCTCGAAAAACCTAGCTCTTCTCTAAATGATTCGCATGTCCTTCAGGTGTGGCTTCAGCCTGTTCCCTTCGATTTAGTCCAAAGCACTGATTTAGCAGAGATACATAAAGCTCACGTTTTTTAAACAAGTACTTTCAGAAATGGAAACCAGTTCCTGATTTTATGAACACACACACACACACACAGATTCATCCCAGTGCTGAACAAAAATGATTGTCTCGGACCACTGTATTCCCAGAAGTCCTAGCAGAGGAAAGCCTTAAAAATGTTAAAAGCTGCTACTTTCTGTCTCCAAGTCAGAATTCCAGTATCGTATCACTTTGATATTTATGTCTGTTGCCATAAATCAGAAATGCAGTAAAAACCTCATCTTGACGTCTACACTGAATCATTTGCGCCTGTAACATACATCATCATAAAAGGAGGAGGAGGAACATAAATCAGATACAATCAGATCCTTCTTTTTCACTGGAGAAAGACAAACTTCCTTAGAAAATGCTCTGCTTCCCCAGGTTTCCCAGCAGAAAGCGAGTTTGCTCCTTGAATCGCTTGTTTCAGAGACAAATGTTACAACTGCAGCTTCCATGAAGACTAAGCAAAGTATTAGATTTGTTTGAAACCCTGTTCTGAGCATTCAGTTACATCCTGTAACTACTGCTGCAACCCCAAATGTATTCCTTAAACTTCTGCGTTACAAGGAATGTTAAAAAAAGACTTGAAAGAGCCCACTAGAAGACAGGTCCTCACACAAGATTTTTCTGACCTATTTCCTCCATAAAAAAAATGAGGAAAACCACGTACATAATTTTTTAGGTAGTAAAACTAGACCATAGATGCCTCTTACTCCTCTCCACACATCACAGCTCCCTCCCAAAGTCATCCAGCACACGGACGGTTTTGCATTGCTCTCGTGGTACCTACTCACCTGCTCTTTTTCAAGCATATCAGCTTTACGTAGTATTTTCATCGCATAAACATGTCCCGTATCTTTCTTCTGGACAAGTCGCACCTAGGAAGGATGCAAAAATTGGAGTCAAATGCAGCATTATCATACAGCTCTTGACAAATTTGGGTATCAAGCCCTTGGCTTCCATTTAATGAAATCATATCAAATTATAAAACAAAAAAGCATTACAGTAATGGCAAACAAGTGCTGTTAATTCTAAGAGATGAAATCCTTTTAAGAGAGGTGACACACTGGGCAATCAAAGCCCTAAAGCAGCTGGTCCAAAGGCACCTTCTCTGAAGGAGGCCACCAGAAGAGCCACTGCTGCAAGTGGCCTCTGGCTCTCCCTGGCTGACAGGCCAGGCCCAGGAAGGCAGAATTAAAGTACGCGGCCAAACTTGGATTTAGCTTGCCCATCAACTCCTTTTCAACAGCATTAATGCTCCTCTAAAGCATGTCATGTTTTTAAACCACCATTTATTAGGCATAAAGACAGATGCACGTGACTGTTAAGCTAAAAATCAACCCGCCGTTGTTACTACATTGATCCTTCACTGGTGTAAACCACGCAAGTCTTTAACAAATACCAGTGACATTTAAAAATGCTTTTAGTCATCTGGTCTGGGACTTACCTCTCCAAACGCTCCCCTGCCTATTACTTTTAGAGACTCAAAGTCTTCCAAACCAAGCCTTGTTCTCTTTAGGCGAAGAAACTCTGTTTCCTTCTGTGCATGTGCTGACCTCCTGATTCTTTTCTAGAGTTAGGGGAAAAAGAAACAAACCCCAGTGAGAATTCTGCAGGAGAGCTCCATGGAGATCACAGCAACTCCAAATAAAGATCCCAGACTTCCATTTATAAAAGAAAATCACTCGTATTTAACCATTAAGGTAATTTTCCCATATTCGTTACCTCTTCATCTTTTAAGCCTTCTTCTTCCATCATTTGTTCTAGCTTCTTTTGTCTGTAGCAGAGACAAATTAGAAAAGTAAAGGTTAACCTTGTTTCTTAACCGCATGCACAGATCCAACATCTCTGCTCTGTGCTCGCTGTGAAAGCGGGACGTAACGCCAGCGCGTAACAACTGTAAATGAGATATAAGGGAAAATCAGACATGAGATTAGTTTTAAAGAAGCTAATATTGCAGCTTTACCATTCTAGCCTTGTCCTCTTTAATTCTGACAATCTAAACCTGTCCTGAGTTTCACATCTTACCCAAATGTATGTTTTTCTTGTCTAGGAACACAGATTAAGCAGATCTGGGTTCAATTCTTGTCTCTCTCTTTGACAGCTGGGCAAGTCGCTTAAGGCTGGAGCCAGAATAAATATTTAAGCAGCAAAATCTCACTTATTCCAGGGAGAACTGGCTTTCTAAACATCTCTGGGGATCTGTACTGTAATTTCTCTGCATCTCACATTCATCACAGGCAAAATGAGAAGTCACTCTCTATTTCCTAATACCTGAGATACTTAAAATATTTGGGAAGAGGAAACATGTCTGTACACATTCTGCCTCCTTTAAGAATCACAAATATTTACAGCCTTAGCAGAAAATGATTATTTGGGAGCAAAGAAAGAAAGGAAACAAGTCTTCGGCTGCAGGGGACATTTGTTATGATTATCCTGGGGAACTTTTGCCCAGCACTGATCACATTAATAGCTGGCGGAACTGAGACTGGTGCTGCCCTCTCCATATGTGTTTTTTTGGTATTATATTACAAACGTACTAAAAAATTCCTTCTCTTTCTGCAAGTCATTCTTCGCAAGATCCTCTTCCTGCCTCCTGGGCCACTACGCAGCTGCTGCGACCTGATAATATTTGTGGGTTATCGCTTCCGATCGGGGAAGTTTAAATCGCTTTGCCCTTATTTAAGTACCCGCCGAGCACCGGCCTGTCGTCTCCGTTCACTCCCGAAGCAGCGACTCCAGCGCAGGCAGTGGCTGCTGCAGAACCCAACAGCTCGGCCCCACCAAGCGATGCTGAAATTCCCCCAAATATCCTTAATAGGTCCTATCTGCATTTCAGCGTACATTCTGTCAACACCATTTAAACTCCAAATTGCACATCCACAGGCACATCTACTGTTTAAAAAAAAATATATAAAATCCAACGTGTTTGTTCTGACAAAGTCTTGATCCGAAGCAGAAAAAAACCCTGTCATTGAGGTTTGGGGAGCAGACAATAGCGCTCATAATAAAAAGCAAGAGCTATGCAAAGAGAAAGAAAGGAATTAAATCAGTGATATTTTCTGTTGGGATTAGACCTCAGTCTCTCCTTACTAATTTGAAGCTTTGAAGCAAATATGTATGCAAGTTAGTATTTATTTCTAAATTGCTTCCTCATTTCTGCCGTTATTGTAGTTCGCAGGCAGCCCTCTTGGATCTAGCTGGGGTTTTGGCAGCCAGCCTGCGAGCGGACGGACGCTGAACCGTTCTGAAAATTCTGATTAGAGGCTACATGGCAAGTTGGAGAACATCAGAAGTCCCAGTGCTACAACTTGAGGGTATTCAGCAAATTAGAGGGTTAAAGCCAAAGGAAAGTAAAAGCAATACTTCTCAGTTAAATCGCTCGGTGTATTTTTGTTGGAGCGTGTCCAGAGAAGGGCTACGAAGCTGGTGAGGGGTCTGGAGGACAACCCTTACATGGAACGACTGATGGAACGGGGTTGTTTACCCTGGAGAAGAGGAGGCTGAGGGGAGCCCTCATCCCCCTCTACAACTCCCTGAAAGGAGGGGGTAGAGAGATGGGGGCTGAGCTCTTCTCCCTGGGGACAAGGGATAGGACAAGAGGAAACGGGTTCAAGTTGTGTCAGGGCAGGTTTAGATTGGATATCAGGAAACATTTTTACACTGAAAGGGTTATTAACCATTGGCACAGGCTGCCCAGGGAGGGGGTGGATTCCCCACCCCTGGAGGTGTTTAAGAAAAGGGTCGATGTGGTACTGAGGGACAGGGTTTAGAAGGGGTTTTTGTCAAGGTGGGTTAATGGTTGGACTTGATGATCTTAAAGGTCCCTTCCAACCTCAGCAATTCCATGATTCTATGATTTTGACCGATATATTTAAAGAGACGCCATGGGTTCAGCTAACTCAGAGAGAAGTTAGCATTAAGTGACAGCCCTTACAGCAATCCCTCATCGTCTTTGACAAGATTATCTCCCTTTATCAGCCGACTCCATCACATGTTATAGAACCATGGAATGCTTTGGGTTGGGAGGGACCTTAAAGCCCCCACAGTGCCCCCCCTGCCCTGGGCAGGGACACCTCCCACCAGCCCAGGTCGCTCAAAGCCCCGTCCAATCTGGCATTATGATCCAAAGTAAAACCGAGGCTCTAGAATGAGTTTTAAATATTACAACCAGGGACATAAAACGGGGAGAGGCGACAGATCAGACACAGGCAGGATAAACACTGGAAAACGTCACGTCAGAATTGTACTCGAATGATGCTAAGCATATCCCAAAGTTAGTTTCTACTTAGTCACGCAATCAAATATACGTTTGTCTTTTAAGAACTTGGTAACAGTCACATCCCTTTTGCATTTGCAAACTTCATATCAGAAGAAACTCAACATTTCTTCTTTCAGAAGAAACCTGGGAGCTGCCTGTGGCTGCTTGTGCCAACCCCCCCCCAGCACCCATCACCAGAGCTCTGGTCCTCGCTCCGCAAAAACCTTCCATTTGTGCTTTGGCTCCAGAAAACCAGACACGGTTAATATTGTATTTTTTGGCTTTTACCCAGTTTGGAAAGGATGCAAGAAAGATTTTTACCTCATCTCACGTTCTTCGTGCTGCGCGATGAGATTGCTGTAGAAGTTTTCTAACGTCACCTTTGTCATCGTAACTCGCTCCTTGGTGTGATTACTCATGGACGAGCATGGAGTGGGGCCTGTCATTGCCATGGCTATTAGGAAAGAAAAAGGGAGGGCGTATTTAACATTATAAATGACCAATAACCTTCAAACAAGAGCTGCAATCAATTAAGCGATGCTGAATCATGGAGTTAGGATTTTAACAACAAACGCCAACAGCCCGATTGCCTAAACTAAAACGAAGTAGGGAAAAGTCTTACAAAATAAAAGGTACCAGTCAAACTTCCTGTTTTGAACATTTCTGATCTGAAAATAAGAGGGAAGGAAGCTTAAGAAACACGATGCCTCAAAAACCACAATTTCAGGCAGTGCTGCAAGTGTTTGCTTCTCCCAATATGTATTTTCTCTTGAATAAATGTTAAAAATTCAGAAATGCCACAGTGAAGCATCTAATCCCGAAGTTCCTCTTCCTTTGACCCTTGCAGAAGTAACCCCACCGGTCACCCGCTGCCTCCTCTCCCTGACATTTATCAAAATCCTGAGAGCCACCTGATAACGGAGCAATTGAGGAAGGAGAAAAAAAGGCATTTTGTTGCCTTTAAGCACTCTCACTTTTACTAGGCGCTTTCCCACAGGAATCTGGCAAAATCCAGAGGACCGCTGCCTTTGAACAAATCGTAGCTTAAGAAAAAAACCCTCTAGTTAAGTATTCCGCATTTCCATACTGGATTATGTGTCGGAGTATGGCACTTCCAACCGGCAGCACAGCTTCAGGGCAGATTTGATAACCCAGCTGTACTTGCTAAAAATCCATTTATTTCAAGTGTAAAACTACCTCTGAACCTTGTCCTCCCTCCCGGTGCCACCGTGCCTCGCAGTAGGGCAACCAAATTTTGCAATTATTACTAGAAACTGCTGCGCAGTGTAGGTTAGAGAGAAACTTCCCGTTTTGACAACACCTGGGCGCTAGTAACATTTTATGAGCTATTCTTTTCTGTTTGCTTTTTGCAGATCTTTACAAGGCATCGTTTTATCGAGCCTTAGCGAATCGCGTCTTTTACAGACACCGGCTGTTTCGTTGGCGGCAACGATAATGCGGGAGCGGTGGGAACACCCGGCTGTGTGGTTTTTGGGAATGGAGCTACGTCTTTACAGAGGAGCAGCTCCCAGTGACACCATGCGAGTGGCGGGTCACCTTCTGCGGGCACAGGAGATGGCACGTAACGTCCCATCCCTCGGTTTGTGACTTCCTAGGGAACAGAACAGGAAAATTATCTGGCAGAAGAGGGTGACGGGGAAGGGGAAAAGGGGAAGAAAAGGGAGAGTAGCCGTCTGGAAGGCAGCAATGCCAAACTACCTGTCGGTGCGTGGCGGGCCCGGGAACCCACCGCGGCGACAGGGAGGATTCTCCCGGTACCCGGGCTCCACCGGAGCCGGTCGGGGGCCGGGCAGCCCCCGGGGGAGGCGGTTCCGGGGCCCTTCCTTCGGCCCGACCCAGCAGCATCACCGGGAGCGGACAAAAGGGGCCCAATGCCCCCCTCCCAAACCAAGGGAGAGCGGGATGTCCCCGCCCCCACGCGACCGCGCCGGAGAGGGACCCCGCTGCCAGCCCCGCCGCACCGGGGGCTGCGGG
>VXBO01010959.1:41497-52626 GCA_013400135.1 Rhinoptilus africanus | reverse complement strand
AAAAAAAAAAAAAAAAGCAAATGCAATTCAGAGGGTGAAAAGGTTTTTTTATTGTTAACATCGAGGAGTTGGTGGGATTTAATCACTGAGAAATACCTTCTGCACATGCAGTTGAAGTCTATGAGCAACAGAGGAGTTTAAGGATTTAAAATAGCCTGCATAGTCCCTACGTGACAGAAATGCTGATGTATTTGTAACACACGTGATATTTAATTTCTGAAAGACTTAATTTTGCAATTAAACTGAACCTTGCGTTGCTTTGACAGAGCCAGTCGGTTTGACATTAAAGGTGAATAGCAAAATCCTGTGCTGCCTCTTTCAGGAAACACAGATGGCCTCGTGAAGCTGGTTTTCTACCGAGAAAACCTGCTGCGCTGTGGGAGCTCTTGGAGAGGATTTCACACAAACAAAGAAAAGGTAGGGAGCCTTGGAACAAAAGGCTCAAACAGGGCCCCTGGAAGCTGATTCTCATCTCTTCCACCAGCGTGTCTGGGGCTTCGGCTGGGAGGGTGAGGATCGCTGCCAGCTTCTACCTCTGTGGCCTGGCAAAAGTTTGCCACCCTGAAGGAAAAGCTGAGAGATGAGAGCCTTAAAACATTCCATATGCTGGAGAAAGCAGGAAAAAACCCAAACTTTTGGACCTAAAGTATAAGGAGAGTCATTACTGCTGCAGAGCAGGGCAAAACTGCAGGCAGGCGTGAAATGAGAGAATCTCTGTGAGGAGGTAACTGCTTCTTCATGAGTCAAAACACTGGGCTGCAAGTGAGCCTGTGAATGTGCAGATTAACGAGCCAAACTCCCTGCTAGGAGTGGGCTGCAGGAGCTACAGAGCTGCCACAGCTCTACGCTATCCGGAGGGCCCTGCCATGGGGAGGGACGTTTCTGCCCTGTGACAAACGCGCCCATCTCCCAGTCGCGGTACGCAGGCTGCCTGCTGGGAGGAGAACCCGGGTCCTTACAAGGGGCTTTATTCAACATCTAGGAGTAGTTAATGGAACAAATGGACGTTATTTTTCTTCTGCGGTTCACCTTTGTGCTAAAGCTTTTCCTTACAACATCACAACGTCTAAAGCAGTGGGCGGACGGAGCTGGTTTGAGGCTAGTGGGAAATGTTCTGTGGCAGGGCGCTGGGATTCCTCTTGCTGCCCAGCTCTCTGATTTGAAGGAGGTTGAAAAGGTCTTGTGGGTTCCAGTTACCCTTTGGGCTCTTCGCGTCCTGCAGCAAATCCAGCTGCTTCAACGGGGGGAAGCCCTGCTCTTTTTCCGTCAGCAGCTGCTTCATCAGGCTTGAAGTCTCTTCTCCACTGATGCTGTTGTAGAGATCTGAGGTGTCTCGGCTCTTCTGCGAATCCCACATGGCGTTTGAGAGCGAAATATCCCTGCTTCTGGCTGTGTGCACGCTACCCAGGGCGTTGTGGAGCCACATCAGGCGCTTCATCCCTTGAAAGGCCCTCCCTTTGTCATGCATGAGCTGATGCTCTGTCACAGCTCTCTTACTGCAAGGGGAAGAAGGAGTTAGTTAGGAACCAGGCACAGCCTTTGCATCCATCAATCTGAGATCCTTCTCCAAGCTGAGGCAGGAGCACTGGTGGTGCTTCCAAACCATGTGGAGGACAGCCCTGAGGCAAGGCTGGTAGTTTCATAACCTTAGCATTCTAGGATTTGGGGGGTTGTTTCTTTTTTTCCAGAGCTGTAGGTCAGGAGTAATTTAACTGAAATCAGTGGTGTCCATGAAATGAAACCAGACCCTTATTTTCTTCAGATATACCAAATATTTGAAGTCAAATATGACTGGGGAGGGCCGGCTAATTCTGGGATGCAAATATTTCTGGATTTCAGGCTGTTCAGATAACAGATAACTGCAGCTCTAGGCTCCCACTGCAGATTTGGATCTGAATGGGAACCTAAATACAGAATTTCAGCATGTGCCACTTCCATGGCTTGCGCTGAACACCCTTACATGCTTTGCTGCAGTGTTTAAAAGCATCAGCTGAAATGTGGTATATGTTACACATCTAAAAATGCGATTGTTCTAATTTTATACTCCAGAGAGGGCAATGTAAAATGTTGCTGTATCGAATGTATAGAATTTTCCTTCCACCATGCCCTGGAGTAAATGATAGCAGTGGAGAATACAGCCCATTAAATCAAGGCAAGCAGTCTTCTAGTGGTATTAAGTAAAAGGATGACATTGCTTACTTTTCAGTGTCTTGACATGTTGCAAAACAGGCAAAAAAAAGAACTGCCAAAAATGTAACCGTCTGCAGAGATCTCTGGGGCAGGAACATTTTCTCTCTTCTTTAAATCTGCTCCACAGGACGAGAAGCTGACAGTATGATCAAAACTTTTTTCCCCTCTGTTCTTTCTTTCACCTGACAAAATGAATTTCAGCCTTTAAGCACTGGTAAAAGTGGAACATCATACTGTGGTACATCATCCCAGGAACTCCCGGAACATCAGACGTGTGGATTTGTAACATACACCAGTAAAAGATCAATAGATTTCGTAGCATATTTCTACATTTCCTTGCTAAGAGTCCTAATCGCCTTTTCCACTGTTCCCTCTCAGTGTGCTGCTTCCCGCTCCTAGGCATTTGCAAGCACAAGAGATTATTTCATTTAGAACTGGCAAGAGACCTTTCTGATAGAAAACTTAGCAGAAATTTAACAAAAAGATCAGGACTGCTGCCAAAGAAATCTGTCACAAAACTCAAAAATAGTTTAAGACTGGACCATGCAGCTCGAGTTAAAAGGCGTATGTGGCCCTGGGATTCAGACCATTAATAATACAACCTCGTCCACGAGCAGTGCAAGTGCTGACATCCATCTGCCACTGCACGAGTGTGATATTAGACTGATACTGGGTTTGTTTTCTGTAAAAAAAGGGGATTTCTGGCTTAAGGAAGTGACAGCTAGAAAATGTAATTGTGCAATGATTATTTCCATCTAAGTTATAACTGCATTTGGTTCTATACTGGCTCCTGGCGTTGGTACACCTCGATCTGCCCATCCTTTCAAGCCCACTGCTCCTTTAATGCCAGGTCTATCCTTAAAATTTCTGCATTTTTTTACAGTAATGGCTGTACCCTGCTTTTAGCATTGGCTCCAGCCTGTCCCGTTATTTATTTACTAGCAAATCCTGTATTAATTGTTACATCCAAGCCTGGACAGACAACAAAACAAAAGTGGTAGCATTTAAATTGTAATGTAAGACCAGTAAAGATGTGTACCCTTACAATGAGGCTGCTAATTTTTTTAATAAATACTTCTTTTTGTGTAGAAGTAGTTTGGGTTAATGAAAAATTACTTTTCTTTATACTAACTTGAATATTGAATTGTCAATGGCTGGATAAAAAGGCAAATTACACATTTGGGTGTAAAAATTAAGCTTAATATAAGTCTACTCCCCTTATTTGTGAGTAATTTCTTTGGACATTATGTTCAAATTAAACTAGACATAAAAGAACAAGTAGGTACTAGTTACAATTTAAAATTTTCTCCATTAAGTATAGATGTATAAACGTAAATATATGTATATGTGTATTTACATGCTATGTCACATTTTAGGTTATGCTAATGCAGAACTGCTCATACATAACAGATAAGCTATACCTTCCTACAAAAGTAACATTATTTACTTACTGATGGTCTTGTGGAGATCCCGGTGAAGTTCTGATCTGCACAGATGCGTCTCCTTGCCAGTCTTCTCCTGACGTTCCAGTTGCAATGACAGCGACTGCCTTTCAACTTCTTTTATACCTGCCCAGAAACCGCAGAAACAATAGAAATGATCTCTACAGCACTTTGTGACTAAGACCTTTCCTCTCCTGTCACTAAAATGAGACAGCTCCCTGGTTCCAGCGATAATAAATCTTGGATTCTAAAATGTTCTGTTCAGCTGTGACTAAGGAAAAGATCACAAGTTTGTGGACAGTATCTTACTCCTTTGCTGGCTCTCCTCTACCACGAGAACTTTTTATTCTAACACAGCGTTCCTGTGCCCCAAGATGATGGAAAAAGGAAATTTAAACCTGTAGTTCCAGGGTTAATGGGGAAAAATGCCTCTGGTAAAGAGGTCTCTCTCCTTCGCTGTCCTCACGGACCCACATATGGGACGCTAATGTTGCGTAGGAGGAATCTAAATCAACAGTAGCGATGAACACTGTTAATGCCAGTTATCAGACAATTGGCAAAATGGGACAGTTACTCACAGGGAATCTTAAGAGCTGGTAAATAAGATCCCACTGGATGTTAATGTTCAGGACAAATTTAATTTAAATCCATTGATTGTACAATAAACATATTTGTTTTAAATCTTGGAAACTGGGGAGATACAGAAAATACTTACGAACCGACTAAACAATAAAAAGGCAAGTAGTAGCTCAGGCAAAAAGCCAAATTCTGATATGCTTTGAAACCATAGGACTTGATGCCATGTGAGGTTTGATACTCCCTTTATGATCTCTAAGCAGGCAGTTTCAGTAGGATTTGGATACTCAGGAAGTGGCTGGAGCACTGGGCTGCAACACCAGGCTACTTAAGAGGACCAGTTCCTTTTCTTAAAGTAAAAGAAAGTGAATGTATTTATCACCTCTGAGGAGAAATTCCCTGGAAGGATTGAAAAGATAATTTGCTTAGTGTTAACAGGAGCTACCGATTCCTTTCACATAGGCAGTCGTACCTTCTCCTTAAACCCAGTCTCAGGTGAACAAAAGCACACCGTCCTAAGGAGACATGCCCTATTAGCAGTGCTCGCACGACCTCATCTCTTCTCGCAGCTTCTCTGGACATCAAATTGCTTTTTATTACATTCCTCATGACAGCTTATTTTGAGCCCTTCTATTTCAGAGCAATCAAATAAATGTTCCTCATTTCATTATGTGAGTCCCAATTGTTAAGGAGAGTGTCGCTCATTAAAGCGAACAAAGTGTATTACCAATTAAAGATGACATTTGTTAAATGTTGGTAAAACAGGGGCCTGTGTTGCATCTTAGTTGCCAGGGTAGCGGTTACGCTGCAGTTACACTGAATTATCTGCCTGTGAAACCCAGGTTTCTTAGTTACATCTTCAAGGACTAATAAGTGTTGGCCGAAGTCATGTCCGAAACATCTGTTCTAATTTATCCTTGAACTTTTCGAGTCTCCATTATATATAATGGGTTTCCACTGAATGCACTTACTGCATTTCCAGCGGAAGAACGAATACCGCATTAATCCCAGGGACTGCAGGCTGGCCAGAGCCGCTGACATGGGATCACTAAATGGGCACTTGAAGCATTCCGTGATGACCAAAGCGCATTGCCATGGCTACGCTCTTCCACTGGGTATTTCTTTCCACCTAAGAACTTAGAAGAAGTCAAAATAACCTTTGTAACGTCTCCCTGAGGGGTGTACCTGAGCACAGACCGCCCTGAAGTTACGGTATGTCTTTGAGGAGCATCCGGCGCAAGGACTTATTGGCACTAGCAGCGCCGTGGGGAAGAGACGCTTGCAGGGATCGATTTCCATGCTTTGCGGTATTTCTAAAGAAAATATAAAACGTGTTCAGCGCACAGGTTATACCACAGCCATAGTAGGTGAAACTTCTAACCGTGATGGGAAGGTTGCTAATTTCACAAGGAGACATTGTACAAACAGCGCTCCTGGGTGACTTTTTCACTGGGTATATTTTTAGCTCTCTGCCAGAGCCCTGGTCAGTGTAGCGCTGCTGAAGAGCCCATTTTGCCAGGGAAGTAGCCAGCAAACCTGGCTGACTGGAGTTTGGTGACCTCAGGGCTTCCCTCCAAGCAGGCTTGGAGCCGTCAAAGGTTTTAGCCTTGGCTTGAGAGCCTTCGGCTTTTCCTGGCCTGACTCCGTGTTAGAGGGTGCCTTTGCTGTTCCATCACCTTTTCCAGTGGGACGCTTTGAGCGAGGAGGGCTGGGCAAATTACGGTTTCCCAGTGAGTGATTCTTTTGTTTTGCTTTCCAGTCCCCTCCCCGGGGAGCCAGGTGGGGGAGGAAGGAATATGGCTTTGCTGCAGAGCATGAGAGAAAAAGGAAAGAGAAAGCCTGGAGGCCCAGTTGAGGGGGAAGAAGGAACGGGGGAGGGAAGAGAAAGCAAAGAAAATGTGCAAATAGCCTCGGTAGGGCAAGGGAGATCTTCTTGCCTGGGATTTTAAAACTTAATTAGACAAAGACCATACTGCATCAAAGGGATCCTCTATCTGCAGGGAGATGAACAGACAGACTTGATGAATTTTTTCCACGTGCTGTTCTCTGTTACTCACCAGTAACAGGAGTGTGGGCTCCAGCAGGCTTCGTGCTTCTCTAATGCAAAAACCTACTGTGGGGTTTTTTTAATTTTTTTTCCATAACTGCGCTTAGCCTAACAGACTAAAATTCACATGAGCTGTTCAGCACGGTGTGTGGAAAGAAAGACACCGCCCTGTTGAGAGGAAACTGTTTGACCACACTTGGATGGTAAATATAGTTCCCCTGAGCTGCTGGTGAAGCAGCTGCTAATGAATGGCTGCTTTCCCTTCCTGGCCTCCCTAATTGAGAGATGGGAGGAAATGACACCTCGCAGCAAACCCGGAGGCAACCAAGACTTTTGCACCACCACACCCACATCACCCTGCACTGCAGGGGCCATCACTAGCCCTTTGGCCATCACACACCCAGCACTGCAGGGGCCATCACTAGCCCTTTGACCCAGGAGGAAGGAGACACCAGCAGCATTGACTCTGTAACCATCTAAAGGAGATGAAATTCAGCTCCTAGAGGGAGCAGGCTCCAGGCTTGCCCTCCGTTTGGGTGCTTATAGCTCTTCTGTATCTCCTTATTGCTGGGGGGGACAGTCTTGTGCAGCCCAGAGAGGCGTTAAGTAATTGCATTTGGGGAGGGTTGGTTGCAGGGCCAGCGTCTGCGTGGGCAGTTTTAATTCCTGGCATCTAATCCACTACATACTGCATCATCCCAGAGAGAACTCCCATCTTCCAGGGAATTAAAATTAGAGTTGAACAGCAGTGAGTCAGGCTCACTCTTTGAATTTTCCATTTTCTGATTTCAAGCCAGGTTTACAGAAGTGTCCGAGACTCTGAACACAGTAGCGAGGGTGTGTGTATTGTCCTGCAAAACCTGCTCTGGATCCAAGCCTGGGGCTGACTCTTTCCTTCCCAAAATAGTCTCCAGATGTAATATTTTCTGCGTGCAAAACAAATTCAGGTGAAGCCAAGACAAATCCTCCGGTCCCTTGTGCTCCCTCTCTCACACCTCCTGGGCTCTCTGAGCTTATCCCTGGTCCATTCGGCAGCGTTGCAGTGCGCCCGGAGAAGTCTGCTGAGAACAATCTGAGGCAGAAAAAAAAAAGAAAAAAGAATAAAAGGAGTGGTGTTTGCAGTGCCATGGGGCCCGTCTGCCCTGGAGAGGAGCTCTCTGGGCCCTGCCCGAGAGGAACGCCGCCACCTGGTGCCTGCGGCTCGGTTGGGCTGGGGAGGTGGGTGCCGGCCCCACCGGTTGGGGGGCAGCCCCAAATCCTGCCTGAGAGGCAGCGGAGCCCCGAGGTTACCTGAGACGCAGATATCTTGTCCTCAGGCTTTATACTAAACGGGGTGCCCAGTCGCTAATGTCTGCAGGACCAAGAAGGTGTTTCCGTTAAGGTTTGAGAAACCCATAACAATTTATTGTCGTTTAGACAATTATTCTATCACCCAATGACCTCTCCCCACCCAGGAAGGGGAATTGGGGAAAAACCAAGGAACATGAGGCCTGAAATATAAACAGATTTAATAGGATAAGACTAAATAATTAATAATACTAAAGAACCAGTATTGATACTGATACCAATATAAAATATACCAGGATTATACCCAGCCTATTCCATCAGCAGGAAGCTGTGCGCTCCCCACAGGGACAGCCAATGTGGGACACTGCGAGCACCGCGGCTTTGGGAGGAAGGGAAGTGCTCCGGGCTCCGGCACTGGGAGAAGTTCTCAGGATGGCAGCCATCAAGAGAGAAAGAGAGCATTACACAGCAAACTTTCTAATTTACATAGAATGTGACATTCACGGTGTGAAATAATCCTGTTGGCAGCTTGGGTCAACTGCCCGGGTCTCGCTCCTCCTCATCCCTGAGCTCAAAAACACTGAGACCTTGAAACCTGCACCCCAGAGCTGGCTATAAAGTAAATATTGTCACAAATTCAGACACTAGAGTCTTCTAAAAGTGCAGTTTTTCCCAGCATTAGATGAGAAATTAGCCCTGTGTCACTCAAACCGGGACAGTTTTTAAATGGACCAAATTGGCTAAGAGCTGGTCTGGATTTCTTCTTTGTGGTGACGGCAAAGTGGTGCACTGGCCCTGAGAGTGGTGCCTCTGTGCAGAGGTTACAGGGCTCCCAGCACAGGGGCTGGGGTTGTGATCAACACCCGGCCCTCAGATGGACAAGATGCAGAAGGAGGTGGGACACTAACAGCAGAAGGTCACACCTGGAAAGATAGGGATGAAGGTTGAGGAACTTGGAGTTTCCAAGTGATGTGTCGTTCAGGGAAATGGATATCTTGCTAACTAACCCCAAAGTGCTTGAGACTTGGACACGCTGTGTCCCTGCACTGGATGCTGTGTCTTAGTTTAGGTTTATGATGTATAAATTACAGTCTCTTGTTTCACTCTCCCTTCACCTAAGGTCTGAGGCACAGTTAAAAGCTTTCGCAGTGTAAAGATGTATACATATTAAAAGTGAGGGAATAAGGAACAGGGACTTGTACCCTGTAAACAGAAGAGCAGCCACGGTGGGAATAAGCGTACACGAGTTGGTTGTAACTTATCTAAAGATCAGGCAAGTGTAGGTTACTCTTTCTTTAGAAAATCACCTTCATCGAGATTAGTCAATCGACAGGATGTGAAAATGGGTTGAATCCACCAGAACATCATACACAGCCGGCTGGGGGATGACTGTGTGCACTCAGCCTGTCCCCTCAGACCAGTTCCTGTTGTTTTTGTGTAATGGCATTTCCTAGCAAAGACCTTTCCATAGATAGAATCATGCCAGTAAAAAAGTATTTTTGCAAATGTCTAAGTTCACTTGAGGAGTAACTCTAAGATCCTATTGCTGATAGAAGTATTCTTAGTAAATATTGTCTGTCTCCTGAAGTATCCCTTAAATTTGGCTCACGTAGCTGAGGTTTCTGCCAAACCATAAGGGGTAGAATATGTTCATTTTCTTTTGCGAGATTTCAAATCTCAGAAACGGCAGTAGCAGCTTGAATATAACACCTTACTTCTCATCAGTCTGGTCGTGGATCCTGGTCCCATAAATAGCTGTGCAGGCGTTAGGTGCCTTTTCAGTCAAGCCCACCCCTTTCCAGTGGATTTGATCTTGTTTGCACGTCAGTGTTCTCTCCTTCCTTACATGGACGATCCCATGTAAAAGTTCTGTACATCTCATAGTGGACATGAATGGCGTTCTCTCACTGCAAAAGCAAGAGCGTTGCAATGCAGCAGGATTTTTCAAACACTATCTCATCAACTTGGAATAAGGAAGAAAGTAATGTAACACGATGCAGCTTTCCTATATGTATATATGTACACGTCTATAGTGCTGCTCAGAGCTGTGTCAGGGTATCATTTTCCAGAGGACAATCAAAATGCTGACTTTCGAATTACTGAAGCGCTGTGTTAGGGCATCCTAAAACGGGCGGTGGAAATGGGGTTTTGGCTGAATACAGTTGCCTCTATTCTGACCCCTGCCTTTTGTCACGGCGATGTGCCACGTTTAGTTTCTTTATAACACCATTGCATTATTGCAAAACTCGAATCGCATTTCAGATGTGCGTTACGAGGGGTGAGGCAGGGTCTAGTTCATGCTGCAGACGCCAATCCAGAAGGGAGGCGAGCATGGGAAATCACCATCTGAAAGAAGTCATAAAGCGAAATGGCTGAACAGCCCCAAGTCACCTTCAAATTATTTCATTTGTGTTGCCTCAGGAAATTAACCATCAGCTAATTTAGATCACAATGCATTAGATTTCTTTAATTAAAAGCCAGTAACTGGCAGATAACTGTACACATGATAAAAATACTTTAGAGCATCAGTTACCTCAAAATCCTTGTTGTTTTTCTCACCCTTGGCCAGTTTCGACCCTTGGGAGGATTTTGCTGAGGAGAGGCTCTTAAAAATAATGGGGGATGCTGCAAAATATTTTGGAAAATTCTAATGAATTATACCAGCTGGTAGTCTTTAATTCCAGTCATTTTTTTTTTACATGCTGGTATGATTCTAGTAGACTGAGGGTGCCCCAGCCTCTGCACAGTTCCTGCTTGGAAAACACCGCATGTGCGTTAATTTGTACTCAAAATGCCTCATCACGTGTAATATTAGATGAGGTATTATTAATTTTACTTGTACCAGATAAATTTGTCTAGTCTGGCCCAAGTCAAAAAGGTAATGTCTGGATTCAGCAAATCTTACAGATACAGCTTTGGGGAAGTTATTGCAGTAACAGCCCGGGATGGGTTTCTCACATTACCCGATAACCGAAACAGGAGGTTTGTTATCTAAGGCAACCCTCCTGGAGCAAGTTATTTTTTAAACTGGTGTTAAAACTCACATTGTATGTCCTCGCTAGATGAAGGAGAGTTTAGTAAAGCACGTCAACACCACTAACAATGCCCCCTGTAGCTAAAATTCCTCAATTCAAATCCTCTAATTTTCTATTGAGTGCTGAAAAAAAAATCACTTCCCTCTTTTGTGCCTCAGTAGGTGGAAGCCTAGATATAAAATTTACCAAAAACGGTGGGTTATTGCTGGTTTGCTCAA
Source organism: Rhinoptilus africanus (assembly GCA_013400135.1). Classification (NCBI taxonomy): domain Eukaryota; kingdom Metazoa; phylum Chordata; class Aves; order Charadriiformes; family Glareolidae; genus Rhinoptilus; species Rhinoptilus africanus. The sequence goes on along the minus strand of VXBO01010959.1, from coordinate 41,831 downwards.
CACATTTATTCAAAGCCCCTGCCCATGAGGAGAAATAGACATTAGTGAATCAAAGCTTTCCTACATGTAAAACCCTGATGATGAGGGGATGGTGCTTAAAAAACACGGCCTGAATGTACCCCACTGGGTCAGAGAGACACAAGCAGCGAAGAAAACCTTCTTTTTCTTTTTTTTTAATCCAGCAAAACAGCCTCCCTGGGTGTGTTGCCATTTCCCGGTTTCAGGTAGCTGAAGTTTTCCCTCGATAATCGGCTTCTAAAGTGGAGGTTTTGGGCCAGATGAGCGGGCCCGGCGCTCCCGCGGCTCTCTGTGAGGAGAAGCCACTCCGCCGGCC
>VXBO01010959.1:24666-41492 GCA_013400135.1 Rhinoptilus africanus | reverse complement strand
CCGGCCCCCCCGCCGTTTGGGGCCGTGCGCAGGCGGCGGGACGAGGCGAGCTGTCAATCATCGAAACGGCGCCGTCTGATTTGCTGTCGCCTTGGCGTCACGTGGGAGCGGCTGTCCGTATATAAAGACGGGCGGGGTAGACAACGGCCGCCATTTTGTCCAGTGAGGAAAAGCGGAGCTGGAGTCTCGTTGAGGGTCGAATCGGCTACGAATATAGCGCGGGCTGCCTTCGCGCGCCCTCCCTTAGCATCGGTGAGGATCTTCACCTCGGAGGGCGGGGGGGGGAGGCGGCACCCGCGGTCTCGGTCCCCGACAGGGCGATGGAAGCGGCGGGGCCCGGGGGCGGCAAACAAAGAGCAGCCGCCATTTTGTAAAGCTGGGCCGCGGGCGGTGGCTGCCGCCACGCTGAGGAAAGCCGGGCGGGGAGAAGGCGGGTAGGCCTCGGATTGCCTTGAAGGGCCCGCTCGCCGCCTTTTCTCCGTGGTCAGTGAGGCGAGGTGCGGCTGGGCGGGAGGTGCCGCGGGGGTGGTGTGGCGCCTTTCCCGGCCGCACCGGGGGAGCGCTGGTTCCTCACGCAGCGCCGAGGAGGCTTTCTGGAGGGATTCCCCGAACGCTCCCGGCGTGGCTTTTGCTGGAGATGGCGCTGCTGCTTCTCTCGGCATGTGCAGCTTCCCCGAATCCCGCTCTGAGAACAATGGAGCTCTTCTCCCGCCCAGCGCTCCCCCTGCAGGCCCGGCCCCCGCTGTAACCCAGGGGCAGGGGAGAGGGGCGCAAAGAAACACACCCCCCCTTCAAAGTTTGGGGCCTTAAACGTTAACGAAATTCCCTGAAGTAGCGAATTCTAATCACGATTACGATATAGCATCTAGCTCTACTCTTTGGTTTTAAACACTCCACCCCCACCCCCGGTCCCCTCCACACAGGTTGATGTTCCTATCCTGTCAGATTATATCAATGTTGACGTTTCTGGGGAAAGCAAGCAACCGACGGAATTACTTGCTTTGTAAGTGAATAAATGCTTGCTATGTGTTAAATATACGTGAGCTTTTTTTTTTTTGTCCTAGCAATGCATCGTGACTCTTGTCCGCTGGACTGCAAGGTTTATGTGGGTAACCTTGGAAACAATGGCAACAAAACTGAATTAGAGCGAGCTTTTGGCTACTATGGACCACTGCGCAGCGTATGGGTGGCGAGAAATCCTCCTGGTTTTGCCTTTGTGGAATTTGAAGATCCACGAGATGCAGCTGATGCAGTAAGAGAACTAGATGGAAGGTAAAATGTGCTTCTTGCGTCTTTGGCTTGCCTGGTGAAAATAAGAGAAATTGTGGGTAGTGATACAGTTTAAATTGGGAAGCTTCAACCGGCAAAAAACTTGACTCATTTGTTATGCAATATTTATTTGTACAGTGGTGTGAGGATGGTCTTTCTTAATAGTGCAGAAATAGCATTGGGACGGTTTTACGTTTTAGAGTTGGATTCCTAAGTTAGAGGTGACTTGGACCTCTTGGTGTGCATTAGTTAAATTCAAGATGGTATTACTATAAAGAGGCAAAACTGATGAGGGGGAGTCTCCTTGGTTCCTTCTGTGCCCTCTTGTAATAGTGTGGTGCGCTTTCAGAAGTGGCTAGACCTTTTCTCTGTCACGCTGGGGTCTGCTTTTGTAGACTCTGAATTCTGTGTATAGACAGAATGTTTTTATCCTTGTCTATTCCTTTTCCCTTTCAATTCCCTAGGTTTTCTTCTGCATGCAGACTTGTCCCTGGACAGGCTAACCAATGTCAGTCTCTCTTCTCAGAACCCTCTGTGGGTGTCGTGTGAGAGTGGAGCTCTCCAATGGTGAGAAACGGAGTCGGAACCGTGGTCCACCTCCATCCTGGGGCAGGCGTCCTCGAGACGACTATCGCAGAAGAAGTCCTCCTCCGCGTCGCAGGTACCCTAGGTCGAAGTACACTCATAGAGCTCTTGGCAATGTTACCACTTAGCATCCTAGAAGCAGGCTTTTTAAAAGCATGTTGATGGATAACATTCATCTATCTGATGACAATTTGGAGATGGCAAATGCTAAAAAAAACCCCAAACCCCCACAAAACCGAGGTGAACTTAAGTTGTGTTGAATGTTGGCTTTTGTCCTTAGGTCACTGTGCAAGTTGGTAGTCAGTGCCCTCTATCCTGGACTTATCCTTGTTCCTCCTAAAATCTGCTCATCTTCTAGTCACACTTTCCCTTTCTTCCCAATACTTCTACTTAGGCTATTCCTTTCCTTTATTCCATAATGGCAAAACATGACATACAGCAGCTTAGCATTTCCATACAGATGTGTTTCTCCACTTTGTTTGCACAATTTAAATACTTTCCAAGTAGGCAGCTGTTTAATAATAGATCGAGTAACAGTTGCTCTAAACATCTAGAATCTTTACACTTTATAGTGTTAGTTTGGAATTAAAACATCGTGTGACGATCCTGTCACTTGAGGTTTGGAAACGCAGCTCTAAAAGATAGCAGGATTTTTGGTAACTGAGAGGTTCTTGGACCCAGACCAGTGTGTCTGGCGGTTTAAGTCTGCAACGTGGTTTTTGCAGGACTGAATTTACCTGTTGCAGGTGAGTGAAGTCCTCAGGTCAGGGTGTCGAGCTTACCCTTTTGCTGTTGAAAAATAACACATTAGGAGTATTTGTTAGCTAATAGATGGTTGTACTGATGGCTTGTTTTTCATTTTTTTTATGCTTTTTGGTCCATCTATTAATAAAAATGAACCCGTTACAGAGTCACCATCATGTCTCTTCTCACCACCCTCTGAGTCTGCATTAGCCAGTCAACTAGCCCTTTCAGCGTCATGTGACCAGCGCGCCCCATTCAGCTTGGCTGGTGTCGTTTCACATGACCCAGGCATGGCCAGTCGTCAGGTTGCACCGCCCTTTGGTTCCCGAGCATGCTGTTTTCTCTCAGCCTTCTCTCCAACCTTAACCAAATCGGCAGCAGCCACCTCGACCGCCCACACATTCCCGGCCAATCAGCTCAGCTGTTTATTTACCAAATGTCTTCACAACAACTACAGCAGCAGCCTTCGGCTAACAAAAAAGCAGGAAAAATCCACAACACCCCCTTCGCCAACCAACTAAATACAACGCAACATCTGGCAAAACCTTTTCAGCAAATTCTTCTTGGCAGTCAGTCCGGCAGCCTCACCTCACCATTTCTAGCTTGTTGAAACCAAAAACTAGTAAGTTTTTCCTGCTTATACAGTTTACTGCTGGTTAAAATAAGGAGTAAGCGGCTTATAAGTAATTACTTTTCTCAATCAAAGGCTGGCTGTGCATAATTGAGTGGTAACGTACATATGTTGCTTGAGAAAACTTTTAAGGGTGATACGGAAGCTCTTACACTGTGAATAACGTAAAAACGAGTATATTTGCATGTGAGATGCCAAACTAAATTTTTTAATAAAGCTCTAACAAACTTAGCTTTTCCTTGCCAGAAAAATCCTATCACCTTTAAATGGTTTTACTAACAGTTTTCAAAACTTAAAACAATTACTTTTTGGGATGAACTGGGCCGAGCTAAGGTTACTTTTTTTATTATTATTTTTTTAAAGAAATAGTCTAAACACACTCTATGGCATTAAAAATGACAATCACAAATATGCAGTTCTAATGTAGCACTTAATGGCATTAGCAGTATTGACACTGAGCGCATTTTCACTTTTTTTTCCCACTTGGTATCTCTTATGTCTTGTCATGGACTTTTTTGGCTTGCATGGGTTCCAAAACATTGGTCTGTGCTATTTTTTTTTTTTTGGAACCACTTGTGGGACTTTGGTGTGGTGTTCTGGGCAGTGTATTTAGTGGAAATGGAAAGTGTTGCATTGGACAACTCTGCTATGAAGCATTCTTAGTTAAAGTGAATTCGTGGTTGGAAACGTGCTGTTCACACTGAGCTTTGTTTTACTGCCTAATCTTTCCATGCCTTTTACTGGATGATGGATGCCAGTTATTCTTGGCACGTTCCCTGGGCCCAACAGTGAGTTTGACAAGTTGGGAAATGCCTCACCCCGTTAATGCTGAAAGAATTGATAAAAAGCCTCACATCTCTTTTTCTGGTTCTAGATCACCGCGAAGGAGAAGCTTTTCTCGTAGCCGCAGCAGGTATGCATCAGTTAATTACAGCCTGGACCACTTTGTCCAGAAGATTTAAAAAGAAACTGAAACAGCTTAATTTTTAGTCTGTATGCAGTAGTAAACCATGGGGTAGGCATTGGAATTTGTAAAAGGGAGAAATGGATTTGCTTCTGTCACACTGCTTGCCTGGAGTTAATATATTCACAGTTATTTGAGATTCCAGGGTTGAAGGCAATTAAGAATGGACATAATTAGTCCATAGCTGCCCCAGGTTCCTAGCAGTTTTTCAGCAAGTCTGTGTTACTGTGCTGTTCTCCTCCAGATACTGTGAGCCACGAGCGCAGATGAGAACCATAGTGAGCGTGTTCTGCTGCCGCGTGCTGCAGAGTGTTAGGTAGTGATGACACAGCGACGTAACAAAGCTTTGTGTTGGGATTTTGGGAGCTTCCATAGTTTGTATGTGACTTTTATGTATGTTGTAGCACAGGGCACTGTATTACTGCACAGGATGTGTAAGTACTATGTGGACACATCGTGTTAGTGGAGGCATGGTCTGACTGAACAGATGTAACGTGCGGCAGAGGAATAGGTGCCTGTTCACAGCTAAGCTGTGTTGTGTGGCTCAAGCTGATTATTTGTACCTGGAGGAAAGGCTAATACCATAATCTTTAACAGATTTTCCCCTGGTTAAATAGTTAAAAACCTTAATTTCCTGAAGGGAAGCGCTTCAGATATCCTCATTAACCTAATGAGTTGAGTTTTGTCTTGGCACTGTAATGACCTTGCTTTTGTAACCTTTAACAGGTCCCTCTCCAGAGACAGAAGAAGAGAGAGATCACTCTCACGGGAGAGGAATCACAAGCCTTCTCGTTCCTTCTCCAGGTCTCGCAGGTAGGGTGAGCCTTACAGTGGTTGTGCATGTTGAGTAAATCTGTAAAAATGACTGCATGTCATGGTGGTACTGAAATGGCTTGTGGTGGAGAATCATCTCTAGTGCCTTACAAGGTTCTTTACCTGGAAGAATTAAATACCCAGTTTTATTAAAATGAGCAGTATTTTGAAACTGTTTAGATGTCACTGACTGAGTTGGGCTGGGGGATTTGAAGCAAAATCTGCTGCTCTTGGCACCTGGGTACTAACGCCTCGTACTAACACCTCTCTTCTTCTCCAGTCGCTCCAGGTCAAATGAGAGGAAATAGGACTGTGAGGAGGAGCTGTGTACAGGAAGTCATTAGAGCTGAGGACAGGAGGAGTATGTACAGAACATTGTTTTGTTTTGAAACTTCATAAAGCTTGGTGCATTTTTAAAACATTTTAGCTGTTGAACTTGCTTTGTTCCTTGTATCTTGTAACAGGTGGCATATGTAAAGATGTGAATCTGTATATGGTTCTGAGCAGATCATATGATTTGTAATATTAATTGCTTTACAATGTACCATTATACTTAATTTTTTGTTTGTGTTGAATGGTAATCAGTTTGTCTTGCATAGATAGAAGAATGTTTCTGGTCTTGACATGCTGGGGTGAGTTTTGCTGGGGTTCAGCAGTTTGAAGGAAGCGTGCAATGAAGCCATGTTCATTGCGGAAGCGTGGCCGTGAGCGGCGTTTGTCTGCAGAATGAGGTGTAGGTGCTCCGTAGCGCAGTTCCCAGAAATAGTCAGGAACGTCGAGCCAGCGGTGTGTGAAGGGGATGACCGAGCTGCAGTTTTATCCAGAGCTCTAGTTCTGACTTCCATTTCCTGGAACTGAGCTACTTTATATTATGTGAAATATAAATTTTTAGTCGTAGGGTCAGCTAATTTTGTACTTCATGTGACTAGAGTACTACTTAACTAGCCAATTGTTCGATTGACCATCTATTCCAGAACCTCTGAACAGACCAAATACACAGCAGAACTGACAACTGGAGTGGATGTGTTGAGTGTGTAATGGTACATTGTACAAGTTATGAATTAAACATTTCTTTACTGTACAAGAATTTTCATGTCACTTGTAAAATGTCTTTTGTGAGATCCTTGGGATTAAAGTTTTGGTTACAACTTGTCGTTCAGTATTTAACTTGAGTACCTGCTCCATACCTTGGCTTTGCAGAACGTGCACTTGGGTCTTGTGCAGCTCTGTTTGAATTTGGTGCTCTCTGCCATTTGGGGTGACATGGCACTGGTCACATCTTGCTGTGACACACCCCTGAACCCTTCCTGTGCTGCTGTGACAGGTCCCTGCCTGCGGTTGGGCTGCGTCCCAGTTTGTGTCCCGGCCTTATGCTGTCACTCGTGCCTGGATAGCAGTGATAGAGGTGCAGCCTAGGTGAGCTTGGTGGCACCAGCTTGATTTCTTGCCTCACAGTGAGCTCCATAATGCTTACTTGGAAAACTATCTGGGGATTCCAAGGTTCGCAACATTCTCTGCTTCCAAGATGTGGGTTGGGAGCAACATTTAAGGTGTTTTTCATATCTGTCACTTCTGACATTGCTGGTCTGTAAACTGGAGCTTTGCATGAGGATGTCTTGGGGAGTGTAAACCCCTGGCACGGCTCGAGTGCAATCAGAGCTCCCATGCTGCCCAATGCCTCCTTTTTATTCCTGTATCCAAGAGCAGATGAACTACATGTGCATCTAGATTAAATCAGTTAACTCTGTCTCGTGGTTTAATTTCCTTCAACTTGTGGTGTCCAGGCAGGGACAAACCTGGAGGAGCTGTAATGGAAAAAAATTCTGCTGCTTCATGTGCTGCCTGGAGAGGGAGGTGGGGACAGTGGAGACCAAGGTGAACTGTTGATTGATTTATTTTTTTAACGTAGTACTTTTAGTGGTTGGATTCAATGATCTGTACCAACCTGAATCATTCTGTGATTCTCTGTGCTAGGCGTTCACCAGCCCCTGGCCCAAACAGTGCTGTGGGATGAGCATTACCCACCTCGCTGTAAAGCAGGAGCGCAGCAGGTGGTGCAAAGGGTGCACACAGGTCTAAATCATCTCAGACAGGGACTGCGGCCAGCTTAAAAGCCAGAGGAAAATCCATCATCTTTACTCCTGGCCTCATGAGTTTAGAAAGTGTTGGGCTCGTGGCTGGCACAGGGCTCCGAGCCCGTGGGTGCGGTGGCCGCTGCTGTGCAGTGTCACTGCTCCCCAGCAGAGGTCGGCGTGTCCCCATCCACCTCCTGTCCCTTCCCGGGTGGCTTCGGCCTCAAAGTGCTGTCAGACCAGCTCCTCTGGGGCGGTTTGTGCGAGGTGAGAGGCAGCCGGGGGCTGAGATGATACACGCAGCTGTGCTCCCTTCTCTCAATCCGTGCTTTAGTGGGGTCTGGTAGGTTTGAGCTGTGGAAGGATTGTGGCGCTCATTGCCTGGGAGCCAGCCGTTGCTGGCACATCGCTTCCTCTCGTGGTTGCGTGGCGGGGGAGAAGCACCTTTCAGTAGTTTCAACTACCAAGGGGAACGGAGGGAAAGAAACTTGAAGTGCCAGAGACAGTGTACGCTGCAGGGAAGCAGGTTGTGGGTGTTGGGCACAAGGGAGTCTGCAGAACTGGGAATATTTTATCAGTTTCGGATGTCTGACCTCACGTCTTAACTCCTCTGATGGAAGAAGTTGCCCCTTAGGCTGGATCTGAGGTGCTGTTTCACAGCAGACGGCTGGGTTTGATTGGGAACAATCAGGTGGGGGTTTGGTTGGGAACAAAATTAGCAACTGCTAGAGAAAGATGGGAAGTGTATAAATGCTGGCTGTTTACAGCCAGGGTGTAATTAGCAAGTGTTATTTTTAATGCAGCAACACATTCTCGGATTTAAGGCTTCTAGTTTGCTCGGTGAGAGAGTAACCAGCCTGGTGACAAGCAGAGCGTTGTGTCTCCTGTTTAGAAAGTCTACTCTGAAATTAAATTTATAAGGAAATACTCGTGTTGACCTTCTAAGACCAGGACCGTCCCTCACCTGTCCCCAAAGATTCTCAAAGTGGGAAGAGCCGCTGAGCAATCTGTCCTGGCCGAGGAGGACAGAGGGACGCTACACAGCGGTTCCTCAGCAGCACTAGGGGACTCACGCCCCGTCCTTGGCCACAGCTCTTCTCTGAGGGTTCCCAAGTGACACTCTCTTCTCTCTGCCGCTTTCTGAGTTGTTGCAGGGTTTCGTGTTCAGCTGCGTTTCTGATCTGAGGGGAGGTTTCTCTGCCTCCGCTTTTGCCCCTCAGAAGTCTCCTGAGGTTAACACTGCCCTCGTTCCAGGGGGGAAAACGCTCATCAGCGCTGGTCCCAGCACATCCCAGAGCGCGTTGAACGATGTAATGAGCCTCTGTTTCTGTGCAGTTTGTTCTTTTCTCACACTCTCCCTAGGGAGGGTATTGTGTGCAAATGGCTTTGTGAAGAAAGGGATTATTTTTTGTTTCTTTTTATGTACATGCTGCTCTCTGGTTATGTCAGAGAAGATCACTTTAAGAATGTGCCTTGCGCTTCAAACGGAAAACGGAGAGGTTACATATGTTCTTCCTTGCAATGGGCTGTGTTCCACTGACCTTCAGAGAGGTTCGGCTATCCGGGGTCACGCTTGGGTGAGAAACTGTGATCGTACCAACACCGACCGTGGTTCTAGTTAAAAAAATCATGTTTCAGGTTTGCTGGGGAGCTGCCACAGTTTGCCTCCAAAAGGCACACCTTGCTGGAGCCGTGCTGTTCCGTGCTCCGGGCACACCAAGAGCTCAGTTGTGTTCTCAACAGCAAATCACTTGCACGCTCCGCACTCTGGGCCTTTGCATTTCCTTTGGTTTGGGGTCAGAGGAGACGGGAGACGCTGCGCCGGGCCCTGGAGGGGCCGGTTGCGCCTCTTATCTCTGAGCCTCTACGTGCTTCTGCAGGGACCTGGCAGCAGAACGCCCCACTGGGAGTGACAGCGCCCGAGCGGTTCTGCGGCTTTTTTTTGCTGTTAACATCACCTCGTTTCACTTCTGGTTTTACTTTCTTTTACTCATCATCCCATCACCACCAGATGCCATTTCTGCTGGTTTTAATCCCCGTACCCACGTTCAAATCATACCTCAGACTAACATCCCAAAACCTGAGCGACTGTCACCCTCCTCAGTCGTCCTGCTCTGGTGCTGCTGTAGAGTCACTTAGGAAAAAAAAAATAAAGTGAAAAAACTGGAGCATCAGCCCCTTTTGCAAACAGGAGGCCGAAGGGCAGAAGTGCGATTCCAGCAGCTCCGGTTCGACCTTGGATCCCACACGGGGAGGCAACAGCACAGCACCCGGGACCTGCCGGGAAGAGGCGGGTCTTGGCTTCCCAGCTGCTGAAACACAGCGAGCTTCAATTTCACACCTCAACCTGCCAAAAACAGGCAAAACAAAGACAATTTTCATTTGGCAGCTGCTTGCAGTCATTTCGTAAAGGAGAAGCTGAAGCCGAAGCGGCATCCCAGCCTGCCAGCCCCCGCAAGAAGCACTCTGGCTTCCTAGAAACACTGTCGCTGTCTCCGTTTTCTGTTTCATTTCTGAAGTTTCACTACCATTAGTTACATTCTCTTTGTGCCCTTCAAACAAATCCTGTTGGGGACTAAAATAAACACGAGATCCAGACAAATATAAAATGGACTGTGCAATAGGAACGCTATGTTCCCAAGTGATTCATTCATCTATTATTTAATAATTTAGTAGCTGACATAACTTTTCGTTGAACAAATCTTCACATTGATGCAAGTGGTGGTTTTGCTCTGTCCGCCGAGTAATTTTAAGCTGTCAGAGGTTCTGTGGGAGTAATCCCAACTGGAAAAGGGAAGTGTATCTCCTTCCTGGCTAGATTCTGCCACCCATTCAAGTGGGGTTGCCCCACCCGGTGGAACCCCTGGGGATTCATCCTGCTACAGCCAGAGTCCGCCTGTCCTGCCTTCGGGCGCTTCGCTGGGGGACACACGAGGACGCTGACAGGTCATGCAGCACGTGCAGCCACCGGCAAAGCAGCCTGGCAATGCCGCGGTGTGAAGGGCCCGTGGCAAAGCCGCAGCCCTCCGTCAGGAGCCACGCTATCAGGGTGGAGTCGCACTATCAGGGTGAGGCACTGTGTCACCCTGGGTGTCACTTCGGAGACGGCTGGAAGATCGCTGCTGCCAGCTGTGAGAGAGCAGCGTTATCTCCCCTGCTTTGCCCATGAATATTCAGCAATATTCAGCGGCGTCTCTGTGAGGAAGCCCCGCCGCAACGCCCAGCCTTTCCCCACCGCTCGCCTCCCTTCGCTAGAAAAGGTTTGCAGTCATTCATTTCTGACTAATACCGCCATTATTTGCCCTCACATTAAAACGCCGTCGGTCACCGCCGAACGCCCGCCGGCCACGCTGGGTGCCGTGCTTCCTGGTGCTGGCAAACGGTGGATTGATTGGCTTTTGATACGTTATTATTATAAGCTTTTGGGGAGGAGGTTGCCCTGGCGGGAGAGATAGGCTTCAGGAGTGCCACGCTGCTGCTCCTGCCCGTAGTCCTTCAAGCTGCCTGGTTGACACCTCCCGCTCCGAGAGTCGTGGTTGAACCTTCACCAGATTTGGAGTCAGGAGGTTCCTCTGCTCAGGGACCGCCGGGGGTGGGTTTATGACCTAGAGACATTCGCCGGTTTTCAAACCTGCCTCTCCGTCTGTGTCTCCCTCCTGCTGTCTTCATGGCACGTTGCGGTTGGTCAGCTATAAACTTTTTTTGTGATTCTGGGAAGCCCAGGTTTATTACGGGGGGTGGGAAGGGCTCTGGTGCAGCGTCGCTGCTGGTGGGTGAAGGACGGGACATTTTTAACCTGTTTCCAGCAGCTTCGAGATCCAGCAAATTTCCTTTCCCCGGTGCACCATGAATTCTCACAGGCGAGGTAGAGGGACCACTGAGGGAGGGTGAAACCAAAAGGAAAAGGTTTTATGTTGGCACCTGGAACTCCCCGACTCAGCTCCCTGCGGAGCTCCGCCACGCTGCATGGCCCGTGCCCGTCCCCGCCGCTCTGTGTCAGGACCGGCGGAGGTTCAGCGCGGGGTGAAAGCTGCTCCTTCACCCCCGGCTCCAGGAAATCCTGCTGGGCACGACCCACACGTGGAAAGGAAAAGTGCAATCGACCCTTACCCCAGCGGCTGGGTGGCGGCTGCCCTATCATCACCGATGGCTTTCCTGGGAGTTGTACACACGGAGCCGTCCCCTCCCATTGCCTCTGCACCGTGTGCTGAGCCGCCGTGCCAGACACCCATCCGTACCTCCGTCCCTCCGTCCGCGGTGCGCGGTCTGGGCACTGCCCTCCTGCGGATACCACTTCAGGCATCCCTCTACTCCCGGTGCCCTGATCCACCCCTTCCCGCTGCTCTGCCCCACGCCCAGCCCCACTCCTCGCCCCCCAGGGAGGTGAATCACGCCCCCGGGATGACGGGACTCCCAAAATGCGTGCGTCGTGAGCGGGGGGATCCCAGGAGGCGCTGACACACGGTGAGCCACTGGCGCTGGGACGGGCGAGCGGGCCGGCGCGCGTCCCCCTGGGATTTGGCGTCGCTGCCTCCGCAGACGCCCTGTCCTTACGTCTCCTGCTGCGGGCGCAGGGTGCTCCCGCGGGCACGGGGATTGGTTTTAGGGCACAGACGGTGAGCAAGCGTTTGTCAACACCTCTCTGCAGTCCCCCCCTTCCCACGCATGGCTCTGAGGGGCCAGGCCGTGCTCCCAAAGGATTTCAAGCAACGCCGCGGCTCGGGGAGCGGCTCATCCCTGGTTGGCAGCGCTGTGCCGCGTGTGTCGTCCAGTGGGGACAGGTCATGTTGGTCGACAGCTTCCCGCGGCTGCAGCAAGAGTGGGGTGCCCTGCGCGCCGCACGGCCGGCAGCGATTCTGCCCCACACTCTGCTCGCTTATTCCCACCCATGAGATGAATCCTGCTGTGGGAAGTGCCGGTGGGCTTGGAGAAATCCCTGCCCACCACCACCCCAACGGGACGCTCCCCCCTGCCCTTGCTGAGATGCCTGCGGGGAAGAGCCGGCTCTAAAAAAAAAAAACACCAAACCCCTGGGGATGTTTTGGATGGAGCTTCTTCCCTGCAAGGAGCTTTGCCAAAGGCCGGAGCCGTTGGCCTTGGTTCCCAGCGGGGTGTCCATGGCCCCCCCCCGGCCACTGCACGGTCCTGCCTTGCTCTGGGGCCGTGGGCAATGAGGGGAAGCGGCGAGTGAATGCAGAGGGAAAGGAGCCCGAGGTTGGAAGCCAGGTACCCGCCCAGCCCTCGCCGGGCCTGAACAATGGGGTCCTGTGCTGCCGGCAAAACAAAAAACCCCGCAAACCAGCCCACCGCGCTGCCGAGGTGGGAGAGTCAGCGAAGCAATTACGTTAATGACTATGAATGGGGCTAAAAACAATCTCGGATGAAAATGAGTGAGGGGCCGAATGAAGCGACCGATTCATAGCCCGGCTCCCGCATCCAGGAATATTTCCAGTAAGCAAAAGCCTTGTTTTCGGCCCTGTCTCATCCCCCATTTGTGCCTGGTGGGACTCGATTTCCACTCTGCTGGGTCTGGTGTCTCATCAAAATGCCTTCATAAATGGAGCAAACAAGGGCTGTATATGGCAGGGAAACAGTCAATTAACACGATCCCAGTTCTTTTAGGGGCAGAGTTAATCAAGCATTCAGCGTTTTGTCATTCTTGTCTTTCTTTCCTGGGAAAATCCTATTAGTATAAAATCACTTAATTGGGCACTTCAAAGAGCTGATGGGAAAACAGCCTTCGCCGGGATATAAACGCCGTTCAGCCGAACACTGGGTTCATTTAGACTTTCGCTGGAGCGTGAGTGTTTCATTAAGAGCCTTCACGTTTCCCGCTTAAAAGAAAAAAGCTTGTTAGCAGAGATAATAAAAAATAAAATAGGGGGAAAAAAATAATAAATCTGGGAGATTCGAATCTTGCTGAAGAGGGGTTTTTACTGCCTGAATGCGCGGGGCTTTGTCAGGGAAAAGGGTGTAAGAACCTCTTACACCTCCAGGGAGTGCCTGGGCTTTCCCGACCCTGCCCAGGCTGTTTTTGTGAGTAAGGGCTGTCGGAGGAGGGAAGGAGTCACCCCCGTGTCCTGCGGGATTTGGGTGACAGCCCCGGCTCTGACCCTTGGGGTGGAGGATGGCGCGTTTCGCAGGACCAAACCCCCAGTCCCGCGTGCTCATCCCCGCTCTCCGTGCTGGGATGGGGGTCCCACTCATCCCCACTCTCCGTGCCGGGGCGGGGGTCCCGCGTTACCTCCCCCCTTGTCAGGTTGTTCCCCTGGGCAAAAATTCATGTTTTTGCAGAGTTTACGTTTATCCCACAGTCTGTGCCCTGCTCCGTCATTGCCAGCCCCATCCCCAAAGCCCTGAAGGATGCTCGTCTGCCCGACCCTCCGCCGTTTCTTCCCCCCACATTGCTTGATCTAACAGGAATATGACGTTTCCCTCCCCAAAAACACTTCCCGTACACCTTTTGACCACCAAATTTCCCAACCTTCCTCGCAGCCAGGGAGGGCTGGGAGAGGAACCACGCGAATTGCTTCATTTCTGCGGTCGGGGCTGGAAGGTTTCTGTCTGGGAAAACATTTCCAGGTTGACCATGTACTTAAATAGAGTAATGACATTTTGTATTCAGCCTTTATGAAATCCTGACATGGGGGTGTTTGTGAGCATTTTGGTTACGAGCATGGGCTGGACCTCAGCGTGTGGTTCCCACAAAAACACGTCGGGATCCTTCCTTGGCACCACGTGTGGCTCCTCGCTTTGGGATCACAATTACCTTGTGGCTCCTTGAAGCCACTTTTCCCCATTCTCCACTTTCTCACCCCAAGGCTGGGCCATCCCAACCCTGATGTCTTCACCCGGCCTGGACCATTTCCCCGCTCCCCGCTGAAGCTCCCACCCGCCTCCCCTTTAGGGGTGCTGCTCCCCGTGTCCCCGGAGAGGATGAAACTCGGTGGCAGAGACGATGTGCCCGGGCACGTTCCCCTGATGAAACCCCGGCGCTGAGGACGGGCTGAGTCACGCACCGGCTCTGCCCGCCGTGAATAACGTATTTGCAGCCGTGTCCGCCGTGCCTTCCTCTCCCCTCGGCGCCTGCGGGACCCGCCTGGGGAGATCCACTGGGAAGGGAACGTTCACAAGGGCTCCGGGCCCAGGCAGCGGCCGCTGCTCGGTGTTTGGGTGCCCCCGGTGCTGGGGAGAAGGTTACTTTGGAGGCCATGAAACAAGCAGCCATTTAATATATTCCTTTTGCTTCCAGGCGTTGGGATGGGTTTTTCAAGTTATAAGGACGGGTTCTCCCCCGACTCCGGGGGGGGGGTTTGGGACACCCGTCGGGGCGGCAGCTCCTGGAGGGTGGAACGGGGAGGAGGGAACCCCCCACCTGCCCGTCCTGGTCCCGGCCCCGCGCCTCTGCCCTCCTCCACCCACGGTTCTTGGGGCTGAACACCATGAGTCACCTCTGGGATTTTATTTTTTTTTTAAAGTTCCTGTTACCGCCTTCTGTATAAATCACGCTTTTTTTTTCTTTTTCCCCTCCCCTTTTTTTTGGTTTTTCTGGAGGTGCTGCTGCAGACTTGACCACGGACTCTCTGACCCAGACCCTGCCGCCGTTTCCTCTCCCCACTTCCCATTTCCAGTAACCCCCTTTGCCGATGCCGGAGTTCCCAGTGCTGGCGCACGAGGATGGGGAGCGAGAGCCGAGTGTGCAACAGCCAGAAACCTGCCCGCCCCCAGCCCGGAACCAAACCCCCTCGAAAAAAACCCCACAGAAATATATTTATATGGGGAAAATCTAGAAGGGCTTGATTTTCTGGATGGTTTTGCCCCTGGAAAATTCCCCCCCGTGGAACCGGGATGCTCGCACCCGGCGGGCTGGTGGTTTGGCTCCCGTGGCTTTGCTTTTTCGGTCCCTCGTTCTTGCCTCAGCGGTCGCCGGATTCCGCTGCGGGTTGCACAAGCGCCGCCGCTCCTTCCTCTGCCACTTCGGGCGCTAATTTAAAAAGCTGCTGGTTTTGATATTCCTGTTCCCTTTTGCGTGTTCGGGGGGGACTTTTCTGGGGAAAAAAAAAAAAAAAAGACTCATTTAAGTGGCGAGCATCCTCTGCTTCGTCTGAGCGCCCCGGCTGGAGGCTGCACGGATGGGGGGTGGGACGCCCATGGCGCTTGGGGCTTCCCTTTGGTGCCAATCGCGTCCTCCTCGCATCCAGAGGGAATGAAGCAGCAAACTGCGGCTGGAGCAGAGCTGGCGAGCGGCGAGGAAATGAGCCGCGACACGTCCATCCCTCCGCAACGCAGCTCCAAAAGCTGCTCTTTGCCACCAGGAACAAAAAATCATTCCCAGGTGTAATCATCAGCCGGGCCAGCGCCTGCCTCTCCCTGCGTGTCACCAACGGAAAGACGGGATTCGGGAGAATTCGGGAGCATCCCCAGATTTCCCAAGGTGGATTTTCTGCCGTGTGTGTTATTAATTTGGGCAGCTTTCAGCATTCCCCATCCTCCTTTCCCTCCTCATCCCACTGTGCCTGGATGCAGCCAAGGGGGTGAGCGGCCGCCCCCGACCCGGCCACCAGCGCCTTGTGCTGGCCCAGCGCCGCGGAGGGGACGCCGGTGATGGCAAACGCTGCCACAGCGCGTGGCAGCCTCCAGCCGAGCGTGCCCGAACACATCCTCCAGCTGCTCTGGCCGGTGGGAAGCCGCTGATCCAGCCGGGAAATGCAGGGGTGTTTTACACGCCGAGGGTCCTGCTCAGCACCCCCAGCTCCAGGGGCCTTTGAGGGCACCTGCCACCCCCGAGGGACCCATTTAACTTGGTCTTTGTCACTCGGGATTGTGCCGTCGCCGCCCTCTCCCCTGCAGGAATGCACATTTGCACCTTTGCTCAAGTCGCGATGCCCGCAGTGCCCGGGCAGCTCGCGCCACGCCGGGGGCTGCAGGACACGGCCCCCCCTGTGCGCCGGGATAAGCTGACTCCGAGGGCATCAGCTCTGGCACCGCGGGGCACATTTGGTCCCGTTGCCCCAGCTCTTTCCGCAGCACAGGGGGTTGAGCCCCCCCGCCTTGCAGTGTAACCCCCGGCAGAAGCCCCCCTGGGTTTGGACCTTCCCTGCCTGCGGAGTCCAGTGCATTTTCCAGATAAGCCACAGATCCCTCCAAGTCTTCTCCACGGGTTCCCGCAGGACATGAACGGACTTGTTCCTCCTCTTCATCCCTGCAGGACTCAGACCAGCAGATCCTTCCCCAAAACACTTTTGGGTGCTGGGGGGGTTCAGCTGGCGGAGCAGAGCCAGGCCCCCGGGGAGAAAACCCGGCAGGTGAGGGCAGGGGTGGCCCCCGCCGCCCAGGACAGGGTCGGGCCGTGCCTGGGGACCAGGGGAGCGTCATCCTGGCTGGCTCCGAGGTCGGCACCCCGAGGGGAAGAGGCCGTCGCCCTGTCCTTGATCCGTTATCCCGCTTTCCCACCGGAATCCTCTGCATTAGGGAGCCGGTGGGCGGGAAAGCCTGGGTGGGATGTGGAGACCCCCCCCCTCCAGCCAGCTGAAGCGCTGCTGTCTCAGGTCCCTGCATCTCCTGGTGGGGAGGGGGCAGCCCTGTACCCTATAATGGGGGGGTGCCCTGTATCCCCTGATGGGGAGGTCCCTTTACCCCCTAATAGCGGGGTCCCTGCACCCCCGAGGAAGGAGGCCCCTGGACCCCCTGCTGCGGAGCTGCCCGCATCCCCTGCTGGGGCTGTCCCTGCCCCCCCCAGGAAGGGGGT
>VXBO01010959.1:0-19419 GCA_013400135.1 Rhinoptilus africanus | reverse complement strand
TGGGGGCTTTGGGGTCACTCTGGGGGCTTGGAGGGGTTCCTATGGGGGCTTTGGGGTCACTCTGGGGGTGCAGCCCCAAGCTGGGAGCTGCCCTTGGGCTGGCTGTGAGCACAAACCCAGTGGTGGGAAGGGGCTGGGTGACTCCTCTGTGGCATGAAACATGGCAGTGGGGGGCTGGGGGTGCTCCGTGAGGGCTGAGAGGGGCAAAACCTCACCGTAATCCTGTGTCTGCGCCGTGGTCCTGGGTGCAGGATGGGTGATGCCACCCTGTCCCCAGCAGAAGCCGCTGCCACCTGTGCCAGCTCTCACTGCATGACTCCTGTGTGAACGTCGGCTCCTCCGCTGCCCACATGGTTTCTCCTTCCCCATGGTGGCCCCAGTCCCCTACTCCTGACCCCCAGTGCACTATCTTGTGGGGCAAGTGGCCATTAGCCGTGAGCAAGCTGGTCATGCCTCCACTCCTCTTTTAAAGGAGTTCCAGGTGCCCGGGCCAACTGAGGGTGACCCATGTGGTGGGACAGGGACACATAAGAGCGTGTGGTGGCACTGCTGATGGAAACGTGCAGCAGCAAGTCTCCGGTGGGACAGGCCGGAGCTGCTGGATGTCAGGGCTGATGGTGGGAGCCAGGGACGCCTCCGCCATCAGCTGCTTCCTCCGAGAGCTGAGCAAGGCTCGTACATGGGCTGTGAGCTCAAGGGATGGTTAATGTGATAAACAACCTGATTTGCGGAGGATCCAGGTGAAAATAAAGTTTTAAGGGTGATGACAACCCTGTGTCATAATTCAACCAAGGATCCCTAAAGCGTCTGCCTGTCCCCATAGTGTTGGGTGACACTCACAGGCGCTGATGCCCCTTGAAATGCTTGTGGAGCACCATCACCCAGCCTTTTCGCTGCTGCTGAGTCAAGCCCTACACATTTAGCCCTTTTAATCTTTCCCCTTACGTCAGTCCTTCCAGCCCCCTCGGCTGCTGCCAGCTGCTCCCCTCTGCTGTCACCTCCTCTTGGTCCGGAGTGGTGGCGATGCGGGAAGCAAGAAATACATCAGCAAATACTTTCTTGTCCCTCTTTATGGGGCTCTGAGAGCAGCAAGGTCTGGCTCTGCTGTGCGAGAAGGAGTTGGCATGTCCAGCTCTGGGGCCACAAACATCNAGGCCCCTTCCAACCCAAACCATTCTACGATTCTCTCTCCTTGGGGCTGGAAAGGGCCGTTGGTGCTGCGGGGCTGGATCATACCCTCCCACGGCTGGGGCTGACCCCGGCTCTGCGGCTGGGCAGAGGGCCTGAATCAATGAGCCCTCCCAGGGCTATTTAGAGTTTCCCCCCTAAAATGCATCCTCAAGGAAAGCAAAGCCAAAATTTAGTCTTTGTGCAGCAGCAAACAGCTCCGGGGTTGCGGGACACGGTGATAAACACGAGCACAGAGGTGGTGTTTGCCAGCGGAGCCCCCCAGCCTGGGCACGGGGCTGCTTCAGTCCCAGGTAACAGGCACCAGCTTGGCTTGGAGAGAGGAGAAGAAACAGCTGAGCCTTGAATTGGGCTTACAGACGCCCCAACGGAGCAGCTGCACCTGAGCTGGCTGCTGCTTCGTTAGGGTAAACAGCAAACGAGCTGGGCTGGGCCCGGGTGGGTGTGATGGGGCAGGGCACTGGTGCAACTGGTTCCCAGCAAGTGATTTAAGCAGCTCAGACGTGAGAGATGGGCACAGCACCGGCCTCCACCCTGCAGCTCCTGCCCTGGGAGCCCCTGGATGTTAATTCTAGTTATAACCTAAAGGTGGTTGATAGTATTTTTCCCTTGCTTGGGATCTCTTCCCCATTTTTAGTAAAAATGCTCGTGACCCATCTAATTCCGCCGCCCTCTTGCAAACCAGGAGTGGGTGCAGTCGGTGGGTTTAGTGCCAGCTTTAAAGCTGAACGTTAGTCCAAATTCAGCTTTAAAGCTGCATTAACGATTCGGACAGGAGCCTGGAAAAAAAAACCCCACATCAATGTGAGCAGCACAGTGAGGGAGATCTGCAAATCCTGGGGCCAAAAAGCCTCCAAGGGGTGGGGGTTGCAGGTTTGTTCTGTCTTTGGCAGGGCGTTATAATCTGTGAGTTACACATAGTCTTGTAGTTTGGGTTATTTGGGCTCTTAAAATAACGCTTGCTGTTTCTCTGATACTTTTTTTGCCCCAAAACCCCTTCCAGCCCTGGCCGGAGCACCGCAAACAAGGACAGGACAGGGACTTGTGCTGCGGTTCCCGGTGGCGCCAGCGCTGCCCTCGCTTTGGGACGTGGGGGGTTCGGGGGGACGGTGACCCCGCGGAAGGGCCCTTCCCGCACCCCGCTTGCACGGCAGCAAACAGGAAACGTGTGAGCACCGGCAGTTGAGTGTCACCCGAAAACGGAAAAGTTGCCTTGAGTAAGAGAGAAGATGAGAGCTCGGGCGCAGGGCAGGTGGGTGGGCGGCAGCAGCACCCCCGGCGCGGGACCCGCATCCCCCCCGGCACAGAGAGCCGCGCTGCCCACTGCACCCCGAAACTGAGGGCTCTTCTTGGGACACAGGAAAGGTAAGCGTTGCTGCTGCGGGGATAGCTCAGGCATCACCTAAAAAAAATATAAAACCAAGGGAAATAAAGGGGGTTTCTCGCTGGTGGGAGGCTGGGGGAGGCTTTTTCTCATTCCCCGTGGGGGGCTCTGTGGCTGGTGGCCCTTTGCTGATGGCTGGGAGCAGCGTGGGGTGTTTTGGAGAGGAGGTGGATCATCGGGAGATGGTGATGCTGGGGGGGGCTCTGCTCAGCGAGGGCCAGGGGATGCGTGGTTCCCATCCTAGTTCCCATCCCAGCCCCCCTCCTTGTTCTGCATCCCCTTTGTGCGATGGGCTTAGCCCCCCATGGCTGGGGCAGGTAACTGGGGGCTCCTCAATGCCTTAAACAACCCCACCTCCCCCCCCCAAGAGCTTCCACTTCTGCTATCTTAGAGCCTGGGACCACCATAAAGACACCCAGTTTCTGACCCCAGTGTCCTGTGGGCCTCCAGCAACTCCACAAGAACCTCGTGCTTGAAGGGGATGATTTTGGGGCTTATTCCCATGTTTCTGGTGCACCCTGGGATTTAGCAGTTTCACGTTGCAGAAGGAAAGGGGTAGAGGGCTGGAGCCAGGCTGAGGGGGGGTCCCTGGATGGAAAGCCAGCTCGAGCATGGCCCCGGCTCTGCGTCACCTTCTCCGTGGATGTGGTTTCCTCTGCTCAGCTTTTGGCTTTGCCCTGCAGAGAACAAGCCCTCCTGGGGGCGGCACGGGGGCTGTTGGTGACGCTGCCACCCACCCAGGATGGGGAGAGGGGACCCGGGGCGGGGGGGGGTGCCCCGTGCTCAGACCCCACAAGCCGGGGGGAGTGATGAAAACCTGCCCGAGGTCTCGCACAGCCTCCCCGGAGGTGACTCACGGCTGTGAAAGCCGGGGGAGGTATTTTAAAAGCTGCTGCTGAGCTCCGAGAAAGCAGGTGGAACCACCACGTTTTACCCAGACCTCCAGCAGCGCTTTGGCTGGTCCTTTGCCGGTGTCACGTCCTGGCTGTGTCACCTCCCAGGTGGCCTCTGAGCCCCGGCGGTGCCAGTGCACTGTGCACCCTCCATAGCCAGGCTGGAGCATGGGGAGATTTGGGGTGGGCGCTTGGCCAGTGGTAGGAGAAGCCACTTGCCCGGGGGGTGCTGAGCTCTCAGACGGTGGGGGCGGCCGCTGCTGGCTGCGGGTCGAGGCTCCGTTAACACCATGGAATTGGAGATAAGTGCTTCTCTTCCTATTGCTAAACCCCGGGGCCTTTTACCTCAGCCAAAATGAATTTTCAGCTCGGTCCTGCTCCAAGGACCCACCACAGCAGAGCAAAGAGCTCCAGCAAGGAGAGAGCCGGCCGAGGCTCAGCACCCGGGGGTTTCCCCTTCGGCAGGACCGAGCCGGGAGCCATGGCCGAGCACCGGGCGGCCACCAAGGGCCGGCGGATGGGCTCCAGCCGGCGCAAGCAGCTGCGCGACGGCTCCGGCCAGGCACCAGCACCAGCCCCCGGCCCCGCTGAGGAGCCGCCGTGGGCATCTGAAATAGCACAGAGGGTGCAGGACTTCTTCAAGGAGCGGGATAAGGACCAGGCGGGGTTTGTCACCCGCTCGGACATGCGGGTAAGGCATGGGGACAGCTTCTCAGGTCAAATGCCACAGGGGTGGAAGGAGACTGGATGATGGGTAGGGTTTTTTTTTTTCCACTGATTTGTTTTGTTCTTAGAAATTGCAGGAGGAGGATTTCCCGTGCAGCACAGAGGAGCTGCAGCTCGTCTTCGATGGGCTGGACGCCGCCAGCACTGGGCGGTTAAGCACCGAGGAGTTTACTGCTGGGCTCCGTAAGTGCGGGCATGCTGCCTCCAAGAAATGCTTCTCTCGCTGGGTGGCACATGATGGCCCCAAAAGTGTCCCCGTGCCCGGGTCTGAGCCCATGGCTCACCTGGTGATGGGCCCTATTGTGCCGAAGTGGCTTGTCAAAGCCCTGGGGTGGGAAGTGTTGGGGTCTGGGCTTTGCTGTCGCCCTGGGTGGGCACTGAGGGTTTGGGGTGTCTGTCAGCAGGGCAGTTCCTGAGCTCCCAAAAAGCTGCCAGGGAGCACCGCCGGCGGAAAACGGCATCCCGGAGGGTCCGCTTGGTCCTCCCCAGCCCGACGTTGGAGGGGGCGGACAGCGAGGAGCGGAGACACTTTGCTGCCTTCATGGATCAGCTGGGCACAGACAACCTCTCTGAAGAGTAAGCCGCCCAGCTTAGCACCCTTGGGTGTCCTGCAGGATGGGGCAGAGCTGTCCAAGGGGGGAAAGGCTTGGGGCAAAGAGCCCAGAAATGGCTTGGAGGTGCCTGTGCCCAAACCCAGGAGCAGAGGACAGGATCATGGTCACCCCACTGCTCTTCTGTCCCCCTCAGGACCACATATCCCGAATGGTGTGAGCTAAATGACCCGAGACCCCATAGCCGACCCATCTTTGGGGGGTTTTGGAGGGGATGCTTACCACAAACCCCCCTCTCCCTGCAGACAGGAGATCTGGCAGCTCTGGGTGAAGCTGCGGCAGGACGAACCCCAGCTCCTGGGGAACCTGGAGGACTTTCTGGCCAAGATGAGGCACCGCATCCAAGAGGCCAGGAGTAAGAAGGTGGCTTTGGAGGTGACCCTCAACAAGTGAGTCACCCCTGGGCAGCAGAGGGAGATGGGACGGGAAGGATGGGGAGAGGGATGGGGCCCCCTGCTCGCCCCAGCTGTGGAGATGTACCTGAGGAGGGAGAAACCCGGGTGCTTTCAGCATCTCCATGGGTGGCTGGAGCAGAGGTTTCCCTTGGAGCCGATGTTTGAGGTTGGGCTCCCTCTGCAGTCACACATGGGATGGCAGAAGTGCCAGACTCAGACCACTGGACGCGTCCTCGCTGGGTGAACCCCTCCGGGCAGACCTGCTGCAGCCCGCACATCCCGTGGGCAATGTGGGGTCCCAGGGACCTGCACCCACCGCAGCGGGGTCTGACCACCCCCTGGCCTTGCTGTCCCCACCAGGCGTGTGGCTGAGCATGACAAGGAGGTGCAGCAGCTCTGCGCGGCCCTGGAGCAGCAGATCCAGCAGGAGCAGCAGCGGCTGCAGCAGGAGGTGGGTCACCAGCTGCTCCTCTCCCCTTATCACCCACCCCAGGAGGGGACCCAGCACCCCCAACCCCCCCCGGCAGCTCCCAGGTGGGCGAGTGGGTGCTAACATCCTGGTTGCCATCCCAGAGCATGGCCCGGAGCCACCAGCACAGCGTGGAGCTGCAGCAAGCGCTGGATGCCAGCGAGAGGGAGGTGCAGCGCTTGGTCACGGCGCAGATGGAGGTGAGGTGGCCCCAACCCCCTGGTCCCCCACTGTGCGTATGGGGTCTCTGGGCTGCACCTGTAGCAGCAACACGGTGTTGCACAGCTGATCCCAGTCCGTCCCCACCAGCCCTTGGTGCAGGTTGTCACGTAGGACCTCTCCTTTGCCATCCCCGTGCTCCCCTCCAACCCCGGAGGGTCCAAGTTGAGTTTCCCACCCACCACCCTGGGGGATGGAAATTCAGCCCCAGGTCTAGGGGAGATGGTTATCCGTCATTCTTTGGCATGGTTCTCACGGGGGTCCTGGCAGGGTGCGAGTGTCCTGGTTGCCGTCCCGCAGCTGGAGACACGGTGCCGCAGCCTCCGCAGCACACAACAAGCCACCAGCACCGAAAACCAGCAGCTGGAGGAGAAGAACCGGGTGCTGGAGGATCACCTGCAGCATCTCCACCAGCAGCTCCAGCAGACCCAGGGGCGCCTGCAGGCAGCGAGGGCTTCGGTGGTCTGGGAGCGAGCGGAGGAGCCCGGGTGAGCAATTGGGTGATCATCACATCCCTGTGCACATATGTGGTTTCCTTCTGGGTTGGAGTGGATGGGGAATGAGTTTGATGGGTCTCAGCCATCGTGGTGCTTCAGTGGTCACCGCAGTGTAGATTAATCATGGGTTAGTGTGAAAAACATCAGGAGAAAACCTCAGGACTGTCACCACCATGCACTCAACTCATGCATTCAAGGGCAGTGCTGGCAGAGAGGGGGATGTCCTTCACCCAGAAGAACCCAGCCAGGACTGATCCAAGGGTCGTGGGTCTTGCTGTCCTGCTCCAGCCCATCACCGCCTCTGGGACTGTGGACAACCCTGGGGCAGGGATGGACCCGGTGAAGAGGATGCAATTGCTGTTTTGACCCCTGTGCTCTGTGCTTGCAGGGATGGAGCGGTGGCAGAGCTGCCTGGTGAGATGCCCCTGTCCCCAAAGGTACCTCAGCTGGGACGGGATGGGGTGTCTGGGCTCCAGGGCCTCGCACTCTTCGGTTTGGGACTGCCAGGGAGCCCAAGAGCACAGGGTGCTTCTGCAGCAGGGGTAGTGCTTCCCCTAAAAGCTTTCTCAAACTGGG
The DNA here is from genome assembly GCA_013400135.1 of Rhinoptilus africanus. NCBI lineage: Eukaryota > Metazoa > Chordata > Aves > Charadriiformes > Glareolidae > Rhinoptilus > Rhinoptilus africanus. The sequence continues at coordinate 12,461 of VXBO01010959.1, read as the reverse complement.
TCAGCACAATGCCCCACGGATGGTTGGGTAGGGACGGGGTAGCAGCACCTTAGTTCTGATACCCCCAAGATTTTGGGTGGGCATGTCTGGGTACCTGCTGGAAAGCTCAGCATCGTTTCTGGTTGATACGCTCCCTTGCCAAGTGCTTTTCTCTCTCCTCTTCCCACCCTGTTTGCTGCAGATGAGTCCAGAGAAGAGCGAGAAGCACCGCTCCGAGATGCGGATCAGGCTGGGGTCCCAGAGCGGCGAGCCCAAAGCCAAGGCAACCTACCAAGTGTAAGGGGTCCTGGGCAATGGCTCCTGTTTCAGCTCATGCCCTCAACATCTGCGAGCCGGTGCTGAGCACCCAAGTCCTCCTCCCTCCCCAGGCAAAACTCGATATTCACTCCTTCTATTGCTCCTTTCCCACCTATCTCTCATCCTGGAGATGAGACCGCTTACCCCAGCTCACTGCCCTGCGTCGCTCCCATGGATTAGGCAGTACCTGGCCAAGAGTTCGTTTTTTCACCCCTGATAATGAGCTTGGGAAGAGGCACATTCACTTGCTGGGTGAGATTCGGCCCTGGGTCTGTCTCCCTTGGGATGCATCCCCTTTACCGCTGCCTGTGTGAGCCTGCGGTACAGCCAGAGCGCCAATACAGTCGGGTCTGGAGAGGGACGGGGTGAGGTGGTGGAGGAGGGACCCTCCTGGCCCCAGCCCAGCTGGACGGGAGGGAGCTGGAGCCTGACCTGGGGACTGGGCTGACCCCCACCCTTTTCTGCCCTTTCCAGGGTTTGGGCAATGCCGCCGGCAGAAATAAGCCTTTTGGGAGCCCGGCGGAGAGTGAGCTCTGCGGAAGAGGACCCCTTCCCAGAATTTCTGAAAGAGGAAGGCTTTTCTGACCAAAGCTCTTTGCTAAGAGAGATGAATGATGCAATAGCGGCTCTGAGCAAACAGCTGAAGCCACAGGCACCGGATGCACCCCCCACCCCAGCAGATGCTGCCGGTCACCTCCAGGATGATGCTGAGCCCCAAACGGAGCCAGAGGCAGCCACAGCCCATGGCACAACCCCCGGGGTCCAGCAAGAGACCCTCCCCGGCCACATCAGTCACCAGCTGGTTGAAGAAGACCTGAAAGAGGAACCGGCCGCAGCTGAGCTTCGTGCTCCAGACGTGACACAGGCTGGTGCGTCCGTGGGAGCTGGGCACCGCAGGGCTCAGGAGCCAGGAGCAGAGCAGGGAGAGAGCCCAGAGGAGGCACAGAGGATGTTATTCCTGCAGGGAAAGGGTGCTGGTGTGAAGGAGCTGATGCTAAAGGCAGCTGAGCATCCACAAGCAGCACCGGGAGAGAGCATGGAGGCAGGAGAGCAGGCGCGGATGGAGGTGGAGGGAGAAGGATGGACGGAGGAAAAAACAGGTTGGGAAAATGTGCAACCCCCAGGAGCAGCTGAGGAAGTGGCGTTAAGCCAGGGAGAAAATCTGGAGGCAGGTCTGGAGACACCTGAGGCCGGGGACACAGGTCTAGCAGCGGGATGTCAGTTTGCCATGGATGAGCTTGGCCCGGCTGTGGCTACGGGAGAGCACGCACAGCCCCTGGGCACAGGGCTGGGGGAAGAGGCTGATCCAACAGCAGGGCTTTCTGAGAAACTTGAAATAAAGCCAGGAGAGCGCCTGGTGCCAGAGCCACCATCTCCAGGTGAGGCACAAATGGGAGCAGCCCAGAGGGACGGTGTCATCCCTGAGGTGACAGTGGCTCCTGGCCCTGGGATGCTGGAGGAAGAGCACAGTGCTGAGGTCCAGCCCCAGGGACAGACCTTAGACGCCGAGGAGCTGCCAGCCCAGGCTCAGCGCAGAGGGAGCAGCAGAGCCGGGGCTGAGGAGGGGGATGTGGAGGTGCCGCAGCTGCAGGGTGAGTCCACGAGGGGAGCGGCAGCGAGGGGAGGGAGTGTGGGCGCAGGGTTGATGGCGGCTGTGCCACCCACCGAGGTGCAGGATGGAGGAGCAGGACGAGATGTGCCACTGCTGGAGGACCAGAGCAGCGATGCCAATGTGCAGCTGCTTCCAGAGGTGGAGGCAGATCTGCAGCCCCCAAGCGAGGGTTGCTCCCTGGGGATGAAGAAGGGAGGGAGCCTGGCTCCAGATGTTGAACCCCTGGATCAGGTCAATAAAGAAGAGTTGGTGGAAATGGAGGCAGAGGACTCCCAGGCAGACATGGAGCTGTGTGAGGGTCCCAGCCTTGAAACCCTCCAGGGATGCCATGCAGCCCTGCAGCACATGGAGGAGGCTGAGGATGGGGCACAAGGACAGGATAAACGTGAGATCCCAGACGAGGCTGTGCTGGATCCGCAGGGAGCTGGAGTGGGGCAGGGAGAGGGGGCTGGTGCAGGCGTGCAGCCCCCTGAGGAGGCTGAAATCCTGGACATGCTGGAGGACCAGGGCACTGATGCCAATGTGCAGCTAACTGCAGAGGCAGAGGAACTCAAACTGACCCCAGGAGGGAGCACAGAGGCAGATCTGCAGCTCCCGAGTGAGGCCAGCTCCCTGGATACAGAGCAGGGAGGGAGCCTGACTCCAGATGTCGAACCATTGTTTCAGGTCAATAAATCAGAGTTGGTGGAAATGGAGGCAGAGGACTCCCAGGCAGACATGGAGCTGCTTGAGGGTCCCAGCCCAGAAACCTCTCAGGGATGGGGGGACTGTGCAGCCATTCAGCTTGGGGAGGAGGCTGAGGATGGGGAACAAGGGCAGGATGAACGTGAGATGTCAGACGAGGCTGTGCTGGATCCGCAGGGAGCTGGAGTGGGGCAGGGAGAGGGGGCTGGTGCAGGCGTGCAGCCCCCTGAGGAGGCTGAAATCCTGGAGATGCTGAAGGACCAGAGGATTGATGCAACTGTGCAACTCATTGCAGAGACGGAGGAGCTCAAACTGACCCAAGAAGGGAGCACTGAGATAGATCTGCAGCCCTTGAGCGAAGCTGGTGCCCTGTGGACAGAGCAGGGAGGGAGCCTGACTCCAGATGTTGAACCTCTGGATCAGGTTAATAAACCAGAGTTGTTGGACATGGTGGCAGAGGACTCCCAGGCGGACATGGAGCTGCGTGAGGGTCCCAGCCTTCAAACTTTCCAGGGAAGGGAGGACGATGTAGTCGTTCAGCTTGGGGAGGAGGCTGAGGATGGGGTACAAGGGCAGGAGGAGCGTGAGCTGCCCCATGAGCCTGTGCTGGATCCACAGAGAGCAGGAGTGGGGCAGGGAGAGGGGGCTGGTGCAGACGTACCACTCCGAGACGAGGGTGAAATCCTGGACATGCTGGAGGACCAGGGCAATGTGCAGCTAACTGCAGAGGTGGACGAGCTCAAACAGACCCCAGGAGGGAACGCGGAGGCAGATCTGCAGCCCATGAGTGAGACCAGGTCCCTGGACACAGAGCAGGGAGGGAGCCTGACTCCAGACGTGCGACTCCTGGGTCAGGCCGATAAACCAGAGTCAGTGGAAATGGAGGCAGATGACTCCCAGGCAGACATGGAGCCGCGTGAAGGTCCCAGCCTTGAAACCCTCCAGGGATGGGAGGACCATGCAGTCACACAGCTTGTGGAGGAGGCTGAGGACGGGACACAAGGGCAGGATGAACATGAGATTCCAGACGAGCCTGTGCTTGATCCGCAGGGAGCAGGAGTGGGGCAGGGAGAGGGGGCTGGTGCAGGCGTGCAGCCCCCTGAGGAGGCTGAAATCCTGGAGATGCTGAAGGACCAGAGCATCGATGCCAATGTGCAGCTAACTGCAGAGGTGGAGGAGCTCAAATCCACTTCAGGAAGGAGCAGAGAGGCAGATCTGGCAGCCCTGGGTGCAGCTGGGATGCGGGAAGAGAAGCAGAGCCAGATTCCTGCTTCCGTGGTGGGTCTGTGTGCGGCTCACACCACAGACGCCTGGGAGGGAGCTGCTGGTGCGCGCATGTCCCCTCCAGCCGAGGCCGGTTCGTACCCTGAGTGTGCCGCCGCTGCTGCCGAGGGTCCTGGTCTGGGAGCAAAGCTGGGAGCACTCGCTGGTCCTGATGGGCAGATCCTGGAGGACACCCAGCCACTGGAATTACAGCAGGGAGACAGGGCTGCTGCAGAAGGGAGGGCTCTGGGTGGAGCTCAAGGTCTGGAAGTGGTGCAGGGAGAGAAGCTGGAGGCAGGGGCGAGGAGTTTAGTCGAAACTCAGAATTTAGGGCTAAAGCAGGGCCGTGATGATAGTGCATCTGCACTGGCCTCCTCAGTCTCCAAGGTGCCAGTACAAATCAGCATGCTAAAGCTGGAAACGATGATGCAGGAGGATGTTCTCATTCCAGATGTGTGGCAGCTAAGCGCTTCGGGACAGGGAGCCCAAAGTGAGCTTCAGGAGCAGGTCTCAGCGCTGGCAGATAAGGTGAAACTTCACACTGCTTCCCAGCAGCCAGAGGAGAAGCCACCACATGTGATGGAAACAAAACAAGCAGCTGCCAGACCTGCTGAGCCTCCAAAGCCAGAGGTGCCACCAGCTTCGACCCTTCACACGAAGGTCCGACAGGAGGAAGATGCTGGGAATGATCAGTTGGGGATGGACCTCAGAGACAGCTCACTGGAGTATGCAGCCAACAGCAGCCTGCAGCCTCAAAGGCAGCTCGCGGGAGAACAGAGCGAAGACCTCAGTGTTGGTCAACAGGAGAAGCAGCAAGAAGTTGGGTGGAAAATGAGCCAGAAATCCCAGCCCAGCCCAGGAGAGCCGGGGGCTGTGATTGCAGATGGGGCAGGAGCTGCCCCAAGGGGTTCTCCCGAGGCCTCCCTGGACCCAGACCACATCTACAACGTGCTGTTCATCGGGGACTCCCACGTGGGCAAAACATCATTCCTTTACCGGTTGCACGCCAACACCTTCAACCCGCACCTCACCGCCACAGTGGGTAGGTCTCCTCCAGCTCCAGCACAGCTCCGCACCCACGGGGTGACCTTTCACACTTGCCTTTCCTCCACCCCACAAGCTGCTGGTGAGCATTACACGCATGAAGGCCCCATCTCTGGAGACGTTCAAGGCCAGGCTTGATGAGTCTCTGAGAAACCCGATGTAGTTAAAGTTGTCCCTGCTTACTGCAGTTGGACGAGATGACCTTTAAAAGTCCCTTCCAACCCAACACATTCTGTGGTTCTATGTTGCAGCTCACACCAAGCATCTATATAACCTGTCACCAAGGATGAGATAGGACCACCAACTTCACACGCCTGGATGCTCACGAGCAGGCGATGCTGGTCCTTCTTGCCCTCTCCAGGGCAGCAATACCAGTGACTCTAGTGCTTTTCCCACTGCTTTGCCTTTTAGCTCTCTTCTCCTCTCTAAACCAAACTGGTTTCATTCACCGAGAGACCTCCTTTATCCATCGAGAGAGAAATTAGAGACCTTCCCAAAATTCAGCCCCATAAAAGATCTAAAAGCTGGAGGTTAACATGGGACCAGCCCGCTTGAGCTGCAGCCTCAGACCACACTTGCACCGTGTGCCTTCTCCATCCGTCCTCTGTCGCAGGGATGGACTCTACAGTATCAAAATATCCCTTTTTGTGTTTCCTAGGACTGGATTATCAGATCAAAAACCTCATCGTGGACAACAAGTGCTTTGCTCTCCGCCTGTGGGACTCAGCTGGTCAAGAAAGGTGAGTTGCTGTGCTGTCTGCTTAAGGAGAGCAGCCTGTGGTTTTCTCTTTTTTCTGGTAGTTTAGTGGAAATGAACATTATTGGCTTCACTAAGCAAGGGAGGGGTTGTTTAAGAAGGGACTCTGGACAGTATGTGATCTGATAAAGCATAATAAGGGAAGTAATTAAGATAAAGGCTGTTTATACGGCCTCTATGATCAGGATAGGAGCAAAATCTGGGTTTTGCCTTTTTTTTTTTTTTTTTTTTGAAGACATGCGTTCCCAGCTTTCCCTCTGGGATTTCAGATCGCTCCTAGGCAAAACCTCCTTAGACCGTATTGGTGACTGTTTAAAATGCCCGCAGGTACCGCAGCATCACCAAGCAGTTCTTCCGGAAGGCGGACGGGGTCGTGCTGATGTACGATATCACGTCGGAATATTCCTTCTCGGACACACGGTACTGGCTGAGCTGCATCCAGGTGGGTGAAGCAGGAAAACCTCATTCTGTCTCAAGGTCTGAGAACTCCGAGATCAGCATTTCCCCACCTGACCTCTGCTGCCGATTAGGGATGGACATCTAGGGGTGATCAAGAACTTTTTAAAGGGTATTTTTGCTTTGCTTTAATTAGAAAATATTTTTTCTTGGAGGTTTTAAATTCAGATACTGATAATCGTCACATTTTTTGCAGTGTTTCCTGGGGTAATTTGTTGATAGCATCATTGTAATAATCAACTTTTTAAAAATTAAAAACCAGAAAAGGTTACAAGTTATTTTTATAAAAATTTTAAATCAAGAATAGCCCACTTTGAGTCCTGGGAAATAGGAGGCCACTCATGTCTTATTAAAAAACTTCATGTTTGGGAGTCATGTCATGGGAGACCTTATTGTGCCCTACCAGGATCTGAAGGGGGCCAACAGGAAAGCTGAGGAGGGACTTTTTAGGATGTCGGATAATGGTAGGACTAGGGGGAATGGATTAAAACTAGAGATGGGCCATTTCAGGATGGATGTTAGGAAGAAGTTCTTCCCCTTGAGGGTGAGACACTGGGACAGGTTGCCCAGAGAGGGGGTGGAAGCCCCATCCCTGGGAGTTTTTAAGGCCAGGCTGGATGGGGCGCTGAGCAACCTGATCTGGTGGGAGGTGTCCCTGCCCAGGGCAGGGGGGTGGAACTGGATGGTCTTTAAGGTGCCTTCCAACCCTGACAATTCTGTGATTCTATGCCAGAGATTTCCAGTCCAGTACGAAGTCTGTGCTTACAAACGCTGGAACAAAATGGGATGTCTCCTTGTTCAGTGTAAATCCCAGCCAGAGCATCTTCTGCAGGGTTCCTGAAGTCAAACACAAAGTGAATTCAAGACAAGGATGACTTCTCCAGTGCTCAGCACTGTTAATAGACCAGGACAGATGATCTAAGGGAAAAAAATCCCTTTCTTAAATGCTGTTAAACTCACTTAAGGATTGAAGGTTTTGTTATCGGCCCAAACCCATGGGCATCCCTCAGCGTGCTCCGGGAAGCTGTAGACAGTGTGGCCGGCTGTGATTTGAGGGAGATACAGTTGCGCTCCTGATCCTCCCCTCTTTAATTGTGCAGGAAGGAGCAGAAGATGGAGTCGTAATTCTGCTTCTTGGGAACAAAACCGACTGCGCCGCAGCGAGACAGGTCCCTACCACGGAGGGAGAACGCTTGGCCAAGGTAGGTGCCGAAGCCTGCTGTCCTGCTGCCCCCCCGAGCCAGGCCAGGACAGCCAAGGGTGGTGCCACCAGCCCGAGGACCTGGGGAAAGGCAAAAGCCCTTCACTCGCCTTCTGTGCCTCAGCAAAGTGAACTCTGAACCCATCTTTCACCCTGCCCTGCCCCGCTTTCTCCTTGCCCTTTTAGTTTTGGTTCAGCACCACCCAAGTAAAACAGTTTGTGGAGCCAGATTTATAAATTAAAACATTTTCATCTCTGCTGGGAATTGCCATGCATCTTCCCCGCATCATATAAATAATAAAAGCACCAAGCCCTACCTGTTTTAAAGATAGTGAAATGCTTAAAGTACGATTAATCTCTTCAAATGTAGGTGGCTAATGAAAATTAGGTGAGAAGAACCTCACCTTTACCAACTTAATTTCAAAGTTTGTGGGATTTGGGGCAGTATCCAGTGACCGCTTTTACAAATGGAGACACCAGGGCAAGGGGTTAGATGCTTTTTTTATTTTTATTTTTTTCTTTCACAAACCCATCACTGGCAGGCACAAAAGACCTGGGAACATCTAGTTGTGTCTCTGTATTTGCTTCACTAACTGGAGTGCATCCCATCTTGTTCCATCTGCAGTGTCAGCCTTTTCCTTGATACTAAATATTGATGTCGTAGCTACCAAAAAAGCTGGATTTCACCCTCACATTCCAGTAAACCAGTTATTGAGTTATTTGCTTCCTTGAGTCCTTCTGTTTCCCCTTGACCGTGACTGTCCCGTGGCCATTTACTCCCATGTTAAGTTATTCCAATGCTAGAATATTACATTTCTTTTCGGGCTCTGTGTCTTCCAGGAGCATCAGCTCATGTTTTATGAATGCAGCGCTGCTTCGGGTCACAACGTCTCCGAGTCTATGGTCAGCTTAATCAGGTGAGGCATGTGCTTGGATTTTGCCAGCCATCCTGAATTTAATAGGCTCCCTCCCTGCTTTTTTTTTTAACTCCAAATGCTGGTGTGTTACTGTCACTTGAGACTCCCTCTGCCCAAATGGCAGGGGAAACTGGGAGCAGCATGTGCATGGCCGGGATGAGCTGGAGATAAGTGCTATAAGAAGTCTCCTGAGCTGTCAGCATTGCAAGGAGGTTAATAAAACCTTTCTCAGGATGCTGCTGATGTCTCCCTGGGCTGACTGAAATAAATTCTGTCTGTGATGTGATTTAGGTTGGCGTTTTCAGCAGAGCCCAGGGATCTTGAATCACGCTGAGCTGGAAGGCTCCTAACTCCTTTCAGCCCTGCTGAGCCTGCTTTCCCGACGCTTGTCAAGACAAATCGCAAAGCAACGGGAAATATGGGGGGAAATACCCGGCTAATTTGCTTCCTTTTCTCCCAGGTCGCTCAAAGTTCGTGAAGATGAATTAAAAAATCAGGCAAAAGAGGTAGCAAAGCCAGCTCAGAAGAAGAAAGGCTGCTGCTGGTGATGGACAACCCTCACCCCCCAGCCACATTGTGATCGGAAATGGCAGTGACAACCAGAAAAACATAAAAATAGCCCGGGGGGACCATCTCGGCTGCCCATGTGTCTGCCCTGCCTGATGTCCCTCGGATGCTGAGAGCAAAAGCTGCTGTGGAGGAGCCGGCTGTCGCCCGTCCCCGCTCACCTCCTGCCGTCATCCCGGAGCACACGAGCCCCCCGAAACACTTGTTGGGAAACTTTACCACTTTTACAAGACAAAAAACAAGCTAAGGAAAGAGGCAGAAATGGACGCAAGATGCTGGAATGATACTGGAAGCAGCAGGGAGCAAAACCGAGTCTTGGGATAAAAGAAATGAATACCAGGAGTCACCCAAAGACCAGTGTATAAAATAAGGGGGTTTAGGGCTGTCGGTGCCACTGTGCAGCTGTGACTTTTGCTCTGGCTTTTTAATCTAATTTGGTCTGGAACAATGAAATCTGCAATATATCCTAAACGCACCTTGTAAATCCCTCCAATGCAAAGCTAATTTTTCTCTTTCCTGGTTTATCGTGCCAGTGAGCATAACGGATCTTGATAGAAACCTACTAAAAACTGCTCAAAATGAATCCAAAAGCCCCCGAAGCATGTTCAGGATAATAGAAAGAGCCCTGGGGTGGTGGGATATGGGATCAGATAAATGCTTGCATGAGCCCTTTTTCCTTGCATTGCCCCCAGAACAGATTTCTTTGCACTATTGTGGGGAATTTAAGGTCAGGCAGGGACAAGCGATCTGCTACACCCTGCCCTTCCACAGCCTCACATCAGTTTTAAAACACAGCCTGAAAAACCTAAACAAGCACACCTCACAATTTCCAGGTGTTGTTTTTTTTTTTTCCTTTCTACAGCTTGATGCAGACAGCTATATTTTTGCAGAGGAAGGCATACAGACTAAATAAACAAGAATACAAGTGTTAAATTTTGGTATTTTTATACATGGCATGCGTTGCCTCATCCCCAGCAGATGTATTTAGATACTGTGCCTACATGTGGATTTGGGGGAAATAATTCTGCTCAGATGGGCTTGCTTTTTGTCACCATTATTATTTATATGTATATTATGGCAAAGCATAACAGTAGCCAGTTTCTGCTTTTTACAAAAATATAGTGACAACAAGAGTTGGTTTTCTAATAACACTATATACTTAAAAAAAGAATATCATTCTGCATGTTTCTGACTGTCATAGCTCAGCTTTCCAAGAAAACAAAGCTTAAGAGCTCCTGATGCCTACGTATATGTACCTGGTTTTTCTTTCCTTGCTTCAAATGGTTTCAGAGCCCGGGGGCTGTTTTTAGCAGCCCACCATGGGTAGCAACTGCTGTATGAATAAAGGCCTGAGTAACTGAGACTAATTATGGAAAAATTGCAGTTTAAGTTCAGTCTTTATGAGACAGTGACAAACTTCCACGGGAGCCAGGTGAGAGCGGAGTCTCCTGGTTCTGCTCATCACGGAATTACGCCTTCAAATGGGGCCAGCTCTGTGTCATACCCAAAAAAGCCCTGGGTGGAAATGGTGGTGATTTGCAGATGGAGGTGCACAAAGACCACCGATGGACCAAGCTCATGCTCAGTAAAATCAGGGATATGAGCTTCCCCAGGCAGGGTATGACTTTGCAATGTTGGAGGCATTTCTGAGCCTTTTACAGATGAGTTATGTCCTCTGCCCATCCCCTGCCCCAAGCCATCCTCCCTGGGCGCTCTATCCTTAAAGACTTTATTTTCTTAATGCAATGCATTCATACTCCCATTCCATGTCCATCCCTCTTTAACATGTTTCATTGTAAAATATTTTTAGCAATGGAGCAGCTTGAAGACCACAGCCCCTCAGGAAGAGTTTACGTGGCTCAGTTCAGAGCTGTGCCTGGATTTGGGGTATTTAAGAATAGGCGTTTTGTTGTTGTTTGGGCTCATCTTCACTATTTCTGCTTTGCTCTTTTATCTTAAAATAATATAAATCCAAAAGCACTTTGCAACTCTGGACTATAATAAGAAAAGCACAATTTCAGCCTAACTAACCCCAAAAGGGTCCTTTTACCGGCTCCGCGTACCCCTGTGTAGAGCTGCCCAGCTGCACGTACGCCGAAGCCATCCAGCAGATCAGCTTTTCCCATTGCCTAAATTTGCCGGGATTATGTGCGGAAGATGCTGCTTGGCCGAGTGGCAGCAGGATTGTGCAGGAAAACGTTTTTATTTGCTTGCAAAATAAAGAGATGAGGTCGCCGAGGCTAAATCCTCCCGTTAGATGGCAGCAAATGCAGGAATACCTTCAAACTGCGATATTGCTGCTGCAAGGAAAGACCAGGGAAGCTTAAATAGGGGCCAAAAGAGAGATCTACAAAAGAAAAGGCTTCCCAGAACAGAAGATGGAAATAAATGTCTGACTTAATTCCACTAGAAATCACATCTAGGAAAAAGGATTGAGTTTGTGGCCAAAGGTGTTGCAGAAAGCAAGTGTTATTCCCCTCCAAGCCTCCCCTCCAAACTTGGAAATCAATTTTTTTATCGCCAGGTCAAGAGAAAGACTGGGAAGGCGATAAAACCTGTTGGAAAACATAGTCAGCATGTTCCATTTGAAACCATCTTGAGCAGCCTGGTCTGGTGGGAGGTGTCCCTGCCCAGGGCAAGGGGTTTGGAACTGGATGATCTTTAAGGTCCCTTCCAACCCAAACCATTCTATGATCTTTCAGCTTTGATCATTCACGATACCAGTAAACGTTCCCACTCCAAAATCAAAGGCACGGCTCATTTGCAAGCTGTTAAACGCACCCACCAGCATCTGGAGGAGGATCAAGGTCTGAGATATTAATAGCAACAGGGAAACACATATTTGTTTGGACCACAGGAATTTTTTTTTTTTTTTTTGTAAATCAGGTTGTTTCCCTTCGAGCCATTTGTAATTCCTCGAGGTGCTTCGTGAGAAATAGAGGAGCTGCCCCAGCCGAGCCAAGATTGCAGAAGACCTCGGAAACCAGCCCAAATTTAGCGGGTGTTTGCCACCATCTCACTTTGATGCATCCACCTGGAAGCAGAGAACCCAGCCAGGGTCCTGCCGAGCGGGAACAAACCATCGGGCAAAGCTTTCGGTGCCCCAGAATTTCACCTCATTCCCCCCGGAAAGGCAGTAAAAATCAGGAGGCAGAGACCGTCCCACTTCCTGCGCCGGGATTGATGGGGCAGGAAACTCCAACCTGATCAGAGGAAGTACTTTTTTTCACAATGTTTAATTAAGCTGCAGAATTCCTCGCAGCAGGAAGTTGTTGAGGCCAAGAGCTTAAACAAGGCTGAAAAGGGAGCAGAGACATACCAAAACCACCCGTCACAGCCATGACCAACAGCTGACTCTGGAAATTCATTTAATCGCAATTAAGGAGTAAAGCTGTGCCTGAGACCTCTTGCTCCTGCTTTTTTCCAAGCTTTTCATGCCGTGGGTTGGCTCTAGGGACCTCCACTGGTTCTGTCTCCCAGCCCTTTACTCCTGGAAGCCTTTCCCGTCTTTTTTAGGGCTTTCTCACCCTTTTTAGGGGGTTGGCACCCTGTGCGTGGTCACTGCTTGTCACTCGAGCTGCGGGAATGGGCAGCCCTGTCCCTGTGGGGGTGGGGGTATGTGGGTCTTGGTGGGGAGCAGAAATGGGGCAGAGTGGAGCTGGG
>VXBO01010958.1:499653-526087 GCA_013400135.1 Rhinoptilus africanus | reverse complement strand
GGATTCCGGGCGGCCGCTGGCACTTTCCGGGGCAAGGTGAGGAGGTCCCACGGTGGGGACATGGCGGGGGGGTGGCCAGGGTGCACCCCCAGCCTCAGTGTCACCCATCCCCTGCCCAGGTGCTCTTCGTGGTGGTGGACGTGGCTGGGTACGGCGCTGACGTCCTGCCCTTCTTCGGCCTGACACCTGCCGACGCCCCCACCCTGCGCCTGGTCAAGATGGAGAACAACCGCAAGTACCAGATGGACCAGGACGTCTTCTCGGACGCAGCCATACGCGCCTTCGTCCAGGCGGTGCTGGACGGCAAGGTGAAGGTGAGGGATGCGGCACCGTGCCAGCCAGCAGCAAGGATGACTCTCCGTGGCGAGCGGTGGGCTGTTAATCCTGAAGCCTAATGATGGTAGTTGTGTGGTGAACCCCAGCCACCTGCTCGCTGATGCTTGTGCTGCCAGACCTGAGGATCTGGTGGGGTGGGGGTTATGGGAAAGGAGGCAGGAGACCATCAGTGTGGAGACACAGAGAGCTGGGAGGCTGGGGGCCCCCCCCCAATCCTGCTCTGTGCCCCACGGGGCCCTGGCGCCGCTCAGCCCGCGCTGCGGCCCTCTCGGCTGTCCCCGCAGCCCCGCCTGCTGAGCGCGGAGCCCCCTGAGGACTGGGACACGCGGCCCGTTAAAGTCCTGGTGGGGAAGACCTTCGAGCAGGTGGCCTACGATGAGACCAAGAACGTCTTTGTCAAGTTCTGTAAGTGCCGGGGCCACCCGCCGCCTTCCCCGAGCTCTGCCGTGGGGCTCAGCCCCCCCGCCCCGCCCTGGCAGCCCCCATCCCGGGGACGCTGCAGCCCGACCCCGGCAGAGCCCCGGTCCCCGGGCTCGTCCCCCGGCACTGCGCCCGTCCCGCAGATGCTCCGTGGTGCTCCCACTGCCAGGCGATGGCGGCCGCCTGGGAGGAGCTGGGCGAGCGCTACAAGGACCGGGAGGACGTCGTCATCGCCGAGTTGGACGCCACGGCCAACGAGCTGGAGAACATCACCATCCACGGCTTCCCCACCCTGCACTACTTCCCCGCGGGGCCGGGCAGGAAGGTCGGTGGGGGCAGCCGGGGGCATCCCGGCTCTGCCAGCGCCCGGGGCGACCCCTCATCTCCCTTCCATCCCCTGGCTCCAGATGGTTGAGTACAAGAGCAACCGGGACGTGGAGACCTTCTCCAAGTTCCTAGAAAACGGGGGGACGCTGCCCGAGGAGCCACCCACGGTGAGTGAGCCCACCCCAGGGACAGAGAACCCCCGCCTTCGCCGGGCAGGGGGACGGATCCTGCGGGATGGGGCCGGGGACAGGCAGGGGCCGTGTGTCCATCCATGCCTCACCGCCTTCTCCAGGTGCCCAAGACCCCTGAGAACAGCACGGGGAGGGAGGAGCCGAGTCCGCTCGGGACGGCGGAGTCCCGGGATGAGCTGTGAGCCCCGTCCCGCTCCGGCGTGTGCGATAAATGACCTGGAAACACTGCGGGCTCTGGTCTGTGTCTGCGGCCCCCCCCAGCCCCCAGCATGTCTTGTGTGTTTTGGGGATGCAGAGACACCCCCCCCCCCCAGCTGAACCTGGAGGGGTCTCCCCCAGAGCTCAGCCCTCCGTCCCCATGGAGGGGGTGCTGCCAAGGGCCCCCTGCCCCCCCCGGGGGGCTGAGCCAGCGTGGCCCTGTGCGTGCCGCGGCACTCATCCTGCCCGCCCGGCGGTGAGACGGGGCCGCCGAGGCCGCAGAGGACGTGGCCCTGGGGGGAGCCCGGTGCTCTCCACGCTGGCCCTCATGCTGTGTGCCGGGGGGGGGGATCAGCGGGGAGTCTCCCCACCCTGGTTCCCAGGTAGCCCCCGCCAACCCCAGTCCTGGTCTCCACAATCACGTACCAGCCCCTGGAGCTGCCGTCACAGCCGGGGATGGCGAGAAGAGCCCAACGTGGTGCTCTAAAGGCTCCTCTTAAGCCCGGCTCGCAGACTCCGGGGGCTCCCCCAGCATCCCCCAAAACCCCAAGCACCGTCCCCTCTCCCTGAGCCAGATGCTCCCACTCCCTGGGCGATGCCCCGGGGGCAACGCCGTGGTCCCCCGGGGCTGGGACATGCCCGGCCACCCCTCGAGGGAGCCCATGGTCCCCCCCCAGCCCCACCACGTGCCGAAGCAGGACCCTTCGCCGGACCTGCCCCATCCTCCCTCTGCTCCGCGGGGAAGGAAGAAAGCAGCAGGCGGTGGGACGTGGGGTTTTATTTCAGTTTTATCCAAGTACCTTCGAAAAGATCATTGTACAAGTCAGCACATGAGTATGCAGAGGAGACGTCGCCGGGGCCGCGTGGCCGCTGTACATATTTACAGGGGACTCCCGCCCTCCCCCAGGAAAAAAAAGGGGGAGACAGAAATCCCGGGCATGTTAACAACCTCACCAGACACAACACCATCAGAACTTAAAAAAAAAAAAAAAAGAAGGGAGGAAAAACGCTCGTTAACGCTGTTCCTGGGCTGAAAACGATTGCGGATTTTGCTGGACTTCACGTAGCGTATAGGCAAGTCACAGAACCGTGATTTAAAGGCACTGGGTGACATGTACAACAGGCTGAGTGGCGTCCCGGGGTCCCCAGCGGCTCCGAGGCGTCACCGCGGCCGAGAGCAGCACCAGGCAGGGTGATCGCTGACGGGGAAGCCCCCCAGCTTCGAGGGCCACCCCGGTTTCTGTGGGTGGGCGAGGACTGGTCTCCAAAGGAGCCGGGGCAGAGCGGCGGCCGTGCCGGAGCAGGGCAGGGCGAAGGGCGGGGTGGGGGGAGCACCAGCGCAGCCCCCAGCTTTCTTGCGGCCGAGTAAGCCCAGGAGGCTTCCTAGGGTGCCTCGCTGGGAGACCTGACCCTACACCAGCCCCACGAACCGGCACCAACACCCCCCTTGCTCTCCGCAGCAGGCAGCAGTGCCCTCGCGCTGCCTTCCCGGAGACACAGAAGCCAACAAAAGATGTTTTACATCCTCAGATTTAGTGTCTCATCGCTTCCCTCCCCTACATTTCTCCTGAAAAGCATCCCCTGACCAAAGCCAGAGCTCGGCACCGGAGGCTTGGGCACGTCTGCGCTGGGCACACGGGTGCTGGTGCTCTGCAGCACCCTCCTGGGAAGCAAAGCCTTCTCCAGGGGCAGGGGGTACATGGAGGGGGTAAGTGCGGGGTTGCGGGATGCCAGCACCGCCTCCGAGCTGGTCCTCGCACCGTGGGAAGCCCCAAAGAGGCCGGCACCCACCCTTGTGTCCCTTGGGAATTTACTCGGTCGCAAGAAAGCTCAGGAGGAAAAATAAAAACCATCCTACCATGTCCAGCAGCTGAGACTGCCAGGGAGGAGAGAGACCGACTCCTTCCAAACGGCTCAGTAATCTTCGGAGGTGAGCTGGGCCCACAGCCCCTCTGCAGCGGGGCCGCCCCTTCCACGCCGGCGGGGGGGAGAGCGGCTCTGACCACCCCCCGGCGCTCTGAAGCCATCCACGCTGGGGGGAAGCCAGGGCAGGGTGCTGTGAAAGCGAGGAGCAGATGCGGTCTGGCGGATGGCTGTACACTTTGGGTGAGTTCTGCAGTACCTGTATGTTTTACATTTACATAAGAGCACTGTGACATTGGAAATATTTTCCTTTTATTACAATATATCAAAAATATGCAGCTTTAGTAAACAAGGTCATATTACACTTTCTAATGCACTGTACAATGCTACATTACACTTATATTCGTTACGGAGAGGGAGCCTGGGCTCCCACTGGCAGGTTCGTGGGGTGAAACGGCGTCCACCGGCAACCCGGAGCTTGCCCAGGTCTGTGCCGGAGCAGGTTGCCATTCTCCGCCCTGGGCTTGCCCAGCGTCCGCCCAGGCCTTCTCCTCCGGTCCCAGAGTCTTTCACAGTCCTGTCCTCACGCCTCAGCAGCCCAGGAGCTTAATCGATCTTTTCCACCTTTCCGATGATCTTCTCTTCAAAGATGGGCAGGATGGTGTCATCCTCCCGCACCTCCTCGAAGACCACACCACAGTCGAACTCGTCACTCACTTTCTTAAAGTAATACCTGAAAGAACAGAAACGTGGGGGCAGAGAGGAAAAAAAAGCAGGTGAATGATCACAAACGCAGCACGGTCCCAAACCCAGGTCCCCAGATCCCTGCCATGGCCCTGAGCTGGGGGCGAGCAGCTCCCTCAGACGTGGAGGCAACTGGGGCCACATTTCTGCCCCTGCCCCTCACCCAAAAAGGTGGGGGCAGAGAGGAGGATCTGTGCTGGCACATTCAGGAGCTCCAGTCCTGAATCCAAGCCCATTCCTGGCTCTCTCAAAAGCAGCGGCCGGAGGCACCATGTTGGTGGAGCATTTCTAGGTAGGCTTTCCTATGGCAGATCCTACTTGGAAGGGGGAACTTGGAGAGCTACACGCCCCATGCCCAATCTCCCTATCCTCACCAGAGGAAGCTTTAGGGGCAGCCAAAATGTCTCTGGCCATTGGAGGATTCCCCACAGCATCACTGAACGCCGGCTGGTGCTGCTCCTCACCAGCCCAGGACTCCACAGGGCAGCTCAGCAGCTTCTGCTGAAGGCGCAAACCACGACGCAGGACATCTCTGCTACAAAACCCGATCTCCCTCGCCCCTGGAACCTGCTTCTTCCAACAGCCAAGGTGCTTTGGTGCGTGGCCCCCACCACAGCATGCCCTGTGGGACCTCTCCTGGAAGGCTCCAGGCGCCCCCCTGACCTACCTCCACCACGCTCCTTCACCTTGGAGGGGGCAACACTGCTGCGTCCTGGCAGCGGCATCTGCCAGGGGTCACTGCCGGCACCACAGCGCAGGCGGGGAGCAGCCCTTACCTGTAGTTCCCTTTCTTGGTCAGCAGCTCCTTGAACTGTCCCAGCGTCACCACGCGCCCTTTGACGAGGGTGCGGTAAGGGATGGGCTCTCCGCAGAAGTAGTAAGCGACCACGATGTTTTCACAGGGCTGGGACGCGCCGCTGCCTGGTCTCTTCTGGGGCTTCAACCTGCCGTGGAAAAATACAAGGGACCTGCTGAGTACCAGCCCACTTGCCAGCGTGGCCCGACTGCCCCTATCTGCAGAGCCCGGATGGAGACGCTGAATTAACACCCAGGGCCCTCAGGAGCATCCTTTGCTCCAACCACCAGCTCCTTTGGCACGCTGAGGCTGGCGAAGGAGCGAACGGCACTTGGAAGGGCAGGATGGGGCCAGACGGCAACTCCAAGGAGGGCGGTAGTTTCTAGCTCAGCCCCTTCATGCTGAAGAAACCCATCCTGGGGCTTTGAGAGGGGATGGCCCTTCCCGCAGCACCGCCAGCTCAGGGAGTCATGGGAAAGCTCTGGGCAAGGCAGAGCATCCCAAGCCTGCGGCAGCAGACCCAGATCACCACCAGCACGCTCCTGGTGCGCGCCGAGCACGCAGGGCTGGATGCGCGCTTGGGGACGACACCGCAAACGCTGCTCAGACTGCTCTGGATTATTGCCGTCGCGGCCAAAATAGCTCAGCGCGGCTTTCCGCTGACCTATATCCGCAGGGCTGCGCAGACAGGACCGACTGCTCCTGCTCCCCCCGGCTCCCCTGGGCACCTCTCCCAGCGCTGACGGAGGTCAGAGGGGATGGAGCTCCCAGCGGGATATGCCCCAGCGGCTTCGCTGCCTCCCATGCAGGGTGGCGAGGCAGCCGCCATCCCCAAAACCTCAGCGACTTTAAATCTCCTGTGTTTTCCTGACCCTCAGGATGGGGGTCTGGTCTCTGCTTCCAGCCCCCACACCGGGGTTCTGCTACGTGCTGCCATCACTAAACCCAAAGTGTCAGCCCAGTCCTAACCCCGTTTTCAGAGGGAGACAAAAGTAGCAATAATAAAAATCAGGGTACTTTGCCCTTCTGTAAGAGCCGTTCATCTGGGGTGCCGTAAATGCTGCGCAAACACTGCAGCAGCCTACACAGATTGGTAACTTGGCACGTGTGGTCTAAGCCAGGGGCAGTCTTCTCTTTCAAAGTCACACAAAACAAATTTGGCAGCCTTAAAAAAATTATTTGAAAAGCACGTTGGATATAAAAGATGATTTTGTATTTACATGACTGGAAAGTTGCTATAAAAATCCAGAATTTGCCAAGCCCATGAGGTAATCGCAGGTTTGGAAATGACTCTGACCCTAACCTTTAAACGTTGGCTCGCGGGCACGGCACCTTTTTAATGGCGTGCCCGCATAAACATCGGCACTGCAAACCGAGACTCCACACAATTTTTTCACCTCTTTCTAAAGGCATGAGAGGTCTAAAGTTCAGCTGAACAACCCTCCTGGTGCCTGCTCTGTTTGGGAGCCCTTTGGAGAAGACACAGCATCCTGAGAGGCCAGGGTCCACTCCCGGTGCCAGCAGAGCTCTCCCAGCCTCTCCCAATGCCATATCAAAGCACAGGATGCCCTTTAGCGAAGAAAACCACTAAGGAACTGAATCATCCTTGGGGAAAAAAAAAAAAAGAGGCATTTAAAGGAAAAATGGGTCATAAATTCAGGCAAATTCTGTGAACCCTGTGAGCCAGAAGTTAATTGAAGGGGTTTGGAAAACCTCAAAGTCTCTAAGCTTCTCTTAATGCTGCTGGAAACGAGTTGTGACTAAGAGAGAGCTGCTGCATGTCCGGGGACCTGCCACCCGGGGACGTGGGGACACAGCTGTGTGCCACAGGCAGGCAGCAGAGCCGGCTCCCCCGCGCTGGCGTTCTCCTTCACCTGGGGAGATGGAGAGGACACGACCCCCCCGCAGAGCTCTGCCACGGTAGAAGCGAGAGGAGGACCACGCCGGTGGCTGGGAGCCTTCCTCCTCCTGCCACGTAATTCATCTCAGCAAGGATGTTTCTGAACGTGCTCACCTCCTTCCGGAGCAGAGATGCGCCTGAAACGATGCCCGAAAGCAGAAACTCTGCACTGCTTCACAGAACTGGAGTTAAAAACAAGCCCCCTGGTTTTGGATCCCCTGCTTTTGCCATAAATCAAAGCAGGGGCGGGTGGCTGCCGTGCCTCCGAGCTCCTGGGACCGAACAAGGCTGTGCACCGGGACCGGCCGGCTGGGAGCAGGACACACACGCATCCCAGACTGCAGCCACCTTCTTCTAGCAGGCTGAAGGAGGGCTGATGAATAAGGAATCATTGCAAATGTAATTTTCCAAGGTTTCTCTCAGGAGAGCAAGACAACACAACTGCCTCTGCTGTTGTCATCACCAAGAGGTCTCCCGAGACCACGGCTTACCGAAACAGGCCACCAGGCCGTGTCTGAGCTCTGCCTCATTAAAGCTTCCAGCTGCACCCGTCTCCAGGGTGGCAGGGCAACCCAGAAACGCAGCCAGGTGCCACCACCCGGCACTGCTTGGATCACCTCCCTTTGCTGACTTTGCCACAAGCACAAAATGTAACCGGGTAAGGAAACGGCAGCACTTATCTGGCTTATGGCATCCGCATTCCAGGCCTCATTTCTTAGCCGTATAATCCAGTGGTGCCGTAACAGCACCACTAAGTCTGGGTTCCAGCACCAATCCAACCTCACTGGATGCAGAGAGGAGGTGCCCAGCTCGCTCCAACACAGCCCTAGGGCTTTGGAAAGCCTGAAATGCACCCAGCAGATGTTACCTCGGGAGATGTCCCAGTAGCCAGCTCTGCTCCTTTTCCAGGCTTGACCCAACCCAATTAATTCCAAACCAAGCTCATGCTAACCTTCTCTCTGCTTGCAAAAAAGTTTTCTCTGAAGAGATGGTAGGAATCACTTCATCCAGCTGCAAACAGAAGTCAGCTGTGACACTGAGCTACAGAAAATGGCTCAAAGCCTGGCTGTACCTGCAAGAAACCCAACGGCGACCGGGACACACACGCTGGACCTGCAGGTCATTCAGTACCGGACGCTCAATCCTGCCTTGCCGGCTAGCAGCAGCCATCTCCTGTCTATGATTCCCAGTTTCTAGCGGGGCAGCGCTGGGGTGGGAGCGGGGCTGCTGGCACCCCAATTCGGAGCGGCGGGGAAGGCCACAGCTGGCGAGGGCTGTGCCGGAGGAGGGGGGCTGGTGAGCCGGGTCACCGTGCCGGCGAGGGCAGCTTGGCTGTAGGAAGCTGTCAGGGTGCATTCTCCTCCCGCAGCCAGCTCTGGCCGGTGCCTCAAGGACACCTTCCGGGATCTCCTCCACCTCCTCTGCCCTGTGGCTTCCTCAAGGCTGCCAACAAACCTGGGCACTGGCTGTGATTTCCCACAGCTCTCCGAAGCTCCCAACTGAAATAAATGGTGTTTTCACATTAAATCCCCTCTCTCTTTCTCCTTGGCTCCTCAGCTGGCTTTGGACAGTCCCTCTCAGAAGAGACTCGGGGTCTGTTTTCAGGCAGGCTCCCGGGCTAACCATAGCAGGAGCTCTCTAAGAAGCTGCTCGCTCAGGTGTGCTTCAGCTGGAGCACCCAATCCTGCCAAATCCCAGTAGATGGATTTCAACATCCAGAAAACCCTTTATCCCTGGGAACCGCTGCATCCATTCTTTTCTGCTGCTGGACATGGGCATTTTGCTTTCCATGAGCAGCTCCCCCCTGGTGAACGTGGTTCCTTGGTTTTCCAGGCATGGGGCAGGCCGGGGGGATTCCTGCATCACCGGGAGAAGAGCCGGACCTTGTGGGGAGGCAGCGTGAGCAGAGCAGCCCAGCACCGGCACCGCTCAGCCTGTCCTCCCGCTGCTCCACATGGCAGTCACCACAATGCCATGGGGCTCCTACAAAAACTATGCTTGCAATACATGCCAAATTATTATTAGAGTTATTAATTGTGTATGCAAGTAGCCCAGGTCGCTGTTTCCAAAGTGTGGATCTGCATCTACACATTTCTGGGGAAGGTGCATGAATCTAGTAAATGACTGTACTACTAAACACTACCCAATTACACCAAGATCAAATAAACTTGGCTGTCCTGACTTGGGAGAGCCCTCTAATTACCTGCCTTTCAATCAATGCTCCGACACAAATACGCAGAAGTCTGCTACACGGTCACTGCAAGCAAAAATAATCGGAGCCTGGCAATTAAAAGAGCTTCTTTTTTAAATTCCACTTGTGCTTCGAAGTGTCAGACGCTAAAGTTTCAACTTTTCAGAATACAGCTATAAAGCTGTGAAAAGCTTTTAATGGACAAAGTACTTTTAGCTGTTAACAGTAATTATCTAACACTTCCAAAGCACTTTTCATCCGAGAGCTCCATGTGCCTTGCAAATAATCTTCCCTGGAAGATAACAAAGGAGCAGGAGAATTAGCTCTGCAGCAGGCATTAAGCCGAGTCAGAGGAAGATGCAGTGATTTGGACAGGGCCGTGCAGTGAGTCTGTGCCGCTACAGCGGGACAATGGCACAGCGTTCCCATCCACATGCCAGGAGCAGCCTTTGCCGGAAGCCTGCAGGAGATGTAGATAAAAAGCAAACACATATTCTTCTTCTGCACTTAATTTTGCTGCATCCTGCTGAATTCTGCTCCTGCACCAACCTTTGAAATTCTCGTGTGAGTGGGAACGAGCCAAGAGTCAGCGAGTACCGGGGGGGGAGCTCTCCCATAGCATGTCCCTTCCAGACAGGCTCCCTCCGTCCAGCTCCTCCTCAAGCTCTCAGCAGCCCCTTCCCCAACATCCCAAGAGCATTTCCAACCTCTCCATCCACAAACCACAAGCACAAGCCCTCAAGGTGGGTTTTGGCATTTGCACCACCGTGTTGGAGGGACTGGGATGGACTTCTCTGACCTCTCTGTGTACGGCTCCATCCAGTTGGCACTGGGAGCTGGAGACTGGAGTAGAGGGCAGTGGACATCTCCCTCAGCTGCCCATCCTCAGAGCACTCCCCCCCTTCCCTCCTGTGTACAATCAGACCCTACCACTGTACCTTTGTTTAACGGGGAGTTTTCCAGCCCTTTTTTCCTCCTCTTCCAACCTCCTGCGAGCTTCTTCCAGCTGGGTGAGAGGGTTGGGGGCTGGATTGGGCGGCATGGTAGGATCTTGGATGAAGGGGTGAGAAGGCTGGACGACATTTCGGAGCTGGGCACTGACCCACGGATGCACTGCAACAGGTCGCTCAATGGAGAGGGGTCGAACCATATCGTGGGACAGCTGCTTCTTAGCACCTGAAGAGCTACACACAAACACAAAGGCGTTACACAGACCGCCGAGCCGCTTTGGACAGGCACAGAGTCGCTCCTAGATGGTCCTACTGCTTCTACAGCTGGGCACGGGCACCACTGGGAAGCTCCTTACAGCACAGCTTCCAAGGGACAGGGGAGCACCATCCACCTCTAGAGACGATTTCAGAACAGCAAGTCCTGAAACATCTGGCTGAGCAACCCAACCCTGACACAAAGCCCACAGATCTGTTTCAGAGCTCTCATCAAGTCCACAATGCATCATAATAAAATCGTCAAAAGGCAGCTCCACCGTTTGTGACACTCCCCCAGAAGACACCCTCCCGTGTGCTGCCAACGTTTCCCAGGCTGGGAACCTCTCTGTGAACCATATCTCCAGGGAAAGGGATGTTGCAGGGATGTGCTCGTCCTTCCCTTGCTCCATCAGCAGAACCTGCTGCCTGACTTCACGCTGGCCTGGCCCTGCCCATGGCTCTGGCACTCGCCCCCGGCTGTGGGCAGTGCAACCCTCCCTGGCCTCTGCCGTCCAGCAAGAGAAGAAACCACCAGCAGTTTCACCACTCAGCCACCAGCGCAGCTGTGTCAGAGGGGTCGAGATTCCAGATCCCTCTCCTCAACACCCAGATCCATGCCCGCAGGAGATGTGCTTGACTCCAGAGAGATTCCTGAGACAGCCGCGTCCTTGGCTCCACTCTAGGCCATCCCAGAGGATGCTCCCAGCAAGCCAAAACGCTGGGCAACCCTGAGCCGTGCTAAACTCCTTACTCAGGACCAACGGCGTGAGCGCAGCAGGTTCCAACGTTTCTATCAGCAGCTTGCAGGAGTAACAGGCATTTACAGACAGCAAATGCTTAAAGGAAAAATACTGCCCACTGCGTGCCGCATTATCCACCTTGGAACCACAGCAGCAATTTGTGAGATTCCCCTGGGGCTACAACCTCCCCGCCATGGCCACAAGCCATCCGTCAGAAAAAACCTGCTCTTACAGCCCCCGAGCAATCCTCAGCCTCCAAAGGGTCTAAACCCTTGTGCCTGGTGGATTCTTGTCTTCCCAAGATGGCCAGGAACAAGGCAGACTGCCGGAGAGCCTAGACACCCATGCCTTGTTCAGTACAACAGCGTGAGGACCCCTCGCTCTGCCAGCCCTTACCCATGGTTTGTTTTCTTATGCCTGCTGATCTCCTTCTCTCCTTCTATGATCCACTGAAGGATCTTCTGGTTTCTCTCCACGTCTTCAGGAGATCCTGGCATCTCATAGCTGGCACCATCACTTTTCCCTGAATCGGTCTTCTTAACATTTCTTTTTGAGAGCAGACTGGCTTTCCCGCTGCAAGAACAAAGCTTGAGACATTAGCGCTTTGCCTAAGCCAAACCACGGCAGAGCACGGCAGAGGATGGACATGTCTGTCTCCAGACATATTCAGCCCTGCCGGGGTCTGCTGCCGCCTGCAGTGCAGACGTGGCCCTGGCTGCCTTCCACAGCCCCCTGGCTCTACCACAGCTCACACCAACCGTGCCGCAGTTGAGCCTAAAAGCAAGACTGGCCAGACCTGGGCACAGCAGGCTCCTCCGTCCGGCCACCCATGGGGAAAGGGAGCTTCTCTGCTGGCCAAATGAGCCCAGTAGATCTCCTGCCACGCGAAGGATTGTGTTAAACCCCTGGCTCTTTGCTCAGAGCAGGAGGTTCATCCTGGTGCTGCAATCCATCGGCTGCCTCTCCACGCCAGACCACTGCTGGAAACCTGAGCTCTTCCTGTCACCCCCCAGGTCCACTGACACCCCAAACTGCTGGTTTGCCACACTGAGCGTTGGCTTCTCACCCCCCACATCGTGGTGGAAAATCACATCCTAGCAGGGGGAACTGCCTTCTGCGGGCTCTCATGCCCTGGGAAGCACAGCCACCTCAAACATGGTAGCCAGATGGACGCCAGGCAGTAGCCAACACTCTGGCTTTGCTGACGGCTGCAGCAAAGGCTCCCACAGAAACCCCACCGCTCCTTGCCCACATCCATGCCCATGTACCCAGCCGGGCAGCCCTGTGCTCACGAGGCCATGCGGAACTCACCCGTGCTGGCCCATCACTGCCACAGCCTGTCATTTCATGGGACCCCCACCACCCTAATCACCCACCCGCTTTACTCCGTAGGACCTCCCTACCTCTGCTTCTGTGTGCTCACTAACACACGTCGGAAAAATAACCTTAATGCCACAGAGGAATAACAGGCCCCCAGTCAACTTTACTGATTTTTTGGGCAAAAAAGCCTGGAGAGGGGTTGTTGAAGATCTACAAAGGCAGG
This sequence comes from Rhinoptilus africanus, assembly GCA_013400135.1. Classification (NCBI taxonomy): domain Eukaryota; kingdom Metazoa; phylum Chordata; class Aves; order Charadriiformes; family Glareolidae; genus Rhinoptilus; species Rhinoptilus africanus. The sequence continues at coordinate 513,633 of VXBO01010958.1, read as the reverse complement.
GCAAACGGACTATTTGTTCTCAGCTTCTCCCCACGTGACAGCTAGCGGGTATCAAATGAAATCCTCCAGCAGCAGGTTCAGAGCCAACACACGAAAAAAGCCTTTTCCTGCAGGCTGCAATCAAACGGCAGCCACGGCTGTGGGGGGCTGGGGGGACACAGCAGCCCACCTGGGTTCAACAAGGAGCCAGACACGCCACTGCAAGAGACTGCTGGCTGCCGAACAAGACCATTTGGATGCAAAGTCTTGTCTTGTCATCCCAGGGATTGTCAGGAAATGGGAGTTTGTGCCAGGGGAAGGACACCTCTGAATGTGCCCTCCGAAATTCCCCTTACATATGTGCTGTAGCCGGTGCTAGAGAGAAGTCCTGTGGGGCCTTTGGGTTCAGCCAGCACGCTCAGACTCATGCTCTGTTGAAGCAACAGCTCTTTCCCTACAGAAACAGGGCAAATTTAGGCGCTTCTCCCTCCCTGGAGAGCAGTTTCCTTGCTCCCAGGCTGCAGGCCCGGCCGCCTGCCTTCACTAAATAGCCCAGCCCTGATATGCTGCAAAGCATCACCCCAAACCCACAGCCGCGCTCAGGGTGAGCACAGCTCTCCCCTGCGGCTGCTCCACCACCATTTATTACCCCAGGCAGCCCCGAGCTCTGCTAGCAAAACCTGACACAGCGGAGAAGGAGCTTCGCCCTCTCCCCTCAGCACGGAGGGGATGGAGGAACTCAAATGGCCAAGGGAATCACAGAATGGTTTGGGAAGGGACCTAAAGATCACCCGGTTCCAAGCCCCCTGCCCTGGGCAGGGACACCTCCCACCAGCCCAAGGTTGCTCAAAGCCCCATCCAGCCTGGCCTTGATGGACAAAAGCTGGTAAGGAAGCGATATGTCTGTCCTGGGCAGAGGGAGAAGGAGAATATCCCCTTGGGACAGGATGCCACAGCAGCAGCGCAGCGTCCATGGCTTTGTTAGGAAGAGAAAGGAGTCCCCTGGTGAAAGGGTTAGGCCTTGCAAGAAGGAGGGCTTTTTTGTCCTCTCCTAAACACCTCAGGAGACGGGTTTCTGTAACCCAGACCCCCGAGGCACAGCCCTGTATTTAGCAACTCCTGATGCACAGGGAAGTAGACCAGCATCTGCAATTTCTAAGCACCTACTTCGCTTTAAGGAGCAGAAAAACTGCTTCAAAACCAAGGCCGTTAAAAATCATGGTCAGAGGACATCTTTCAGCATCACATCACAGAGGTGAAAAGGGATCTATATGGGTTATGGGGGACATACCCATTTCTGAAGAGGAAGAGCAGCGGGAGGCCCTTAAACCATGTCCCAGCACAGAATTTCAAAAGAAAACATGGTTCAACCACCCTGTTTTCACCAGCACACTACAGCCCATTTATGACAGAGCTTCCTAGGGAAGCCACGGCTCTGGGAATCCCATTGGGTGTTGCCTTGACTCACCTGTAGCCTAAAGAGTCCATGGGGACAGGGGCCATGCCCAAGTTTTCAGTGTAGTTTCGTGACTTTGTTGCATAGTTATGTGAATCTACATTCCAAGCAAAGCTGTTCTGCACTCGCTGCGTGGCCTCGGCCTCGATCTGCTCTTTTGGTTTCATCACGCTGTGGTGATGGATGTGGTGGTAGACGTGTTTATGGTGGTATAAGTTAGCTGCATCCAGTTTCATTCCTGATTTTGTTGCGTGCTTGCCATGGCCTGGGGGAATCGTTCCAAGTGTCCCTGACAGCTTTCCTAAGTGGCCGCTTTCCGGGGATCGTGGCTTAGGAGAGTGGCGGCCAGGTCCTGGAGACTGGCAGCCTGGTGTTTTCATCACACGCTGGACGTGTTCATCAAGGATACTTTCTGGGTTCTCTTCGTGGGCATCTCTCATCTGCATTCCAGCGCAGCCCATCTCAGAGTAACGAGGAGCAAAGTGATGAAAGGCTTGGGCGGAAGGCATCTTGTGGCTAATGACCGAGGGACCAGAAGAGATATCTGCATCCTCACCTTCTTCTTCCTGCAAGAAACACAAGGATAATCAGGGAATGACAGCAGGGTGGCAGAAGGGGTCTCTAGTCCCACCTCCCGCTCGCAGCAGGACTGCTGCCAACCCTTGAAGGCGTCAGGCCTGGCTTTGTCCAAGCAGATCTTGCAAACCTTGAAGACGGAGATCTGCCACCCCTCTGGAGACCTGTCCCAGACTGTGCCACCCTCCTGCAGTCTCGCTGCCACCGAGCAGAGCTGCTCAGGTCTCTGTACCTGCTCCTTGAGCCACCACGAGCGAGCATCTCCATACATTACCCAAAGAGACCGAGGCAACCTCCCACAGGGTGCCCAAACATCACAACCAGGGTTTACAGATGCAGGTTTCTGATGGGTGTAACAACTCAAGCAGATGTATGAGTGGGCAGAACCTTACTAAAAAGCTCTTTAAGTCCCTTGAAGGTGGTTCTGTAACAACCAGCAGCAGAAACGCAACTCACCGTGCTGCACCTGCGACTTCCTACGAGCCTTCGGTAAGGCACGGCTTCAAAGCCCACCAGATAAAGCCCAAAGTTACAGAACACATGGCAAAACAGTTCTGGAGTCAGGTGAGACCAGGGGGGTTTCTCACCCGAATGACTATTTTGCAAGGCAAAGCCAACAGCCGGCTTGTAACAGGAGGGAACAACTGAAGGTCGACAGCAGCTTGAATAGTTTTAAAAATCAAACAGTGATTTCTCCCGGGCATGCTAAGGCTGGAGTCAAACACTTCACGCAGATAAAGAAACGGGCTGGAACTAACTGCTTGTTCTTGTAGTTCACAACGGTCTAGGACACGCTGTTAGCGACTCTTAAGCCCTTGCCAGGAAGAATAAAACTCCTCCATGCTGACAGCCACAGTTTTGATGCTGACAAACTACTTTATGCTCCAACATAAACTCAGATATTTATGAAGTTTCTTTATTGGAAGTCAGGACTCCTATTTTTTTTAATTACATAAGCAGGATTCCAGCGAGTCCTTTAATCCCGCTCTCTTTTCCTCCTCTGGCACAGTAAAGAAATCAGTTGCAGCGCAGGGTATCTCTGCCCTGCCAGATAAATAAATGCATCTGCTAGAAAACACTGACTCCCACCAGCTTTGCCTGTCAGATGTCATCATCCATCACTCGCTAACCAGCTTCAAAGTCTCAGCTGCCAACCACACAGCGAGAAAGCAAATAACAGACTTCCTCCCAGTGTCACACCTGGGGCTTCAAACCTGCAGCAGGGACAACGCCAGGCTTTCAAAGTGCCAAAGGCGTGGGCGCTGCAAGCCTGGGGGTGCGACACGATGCCCGCGTCCGGAGGGGACGCACCGCTTTCTAACAAATGGCTTTGAAGAACTTCAGAGGCACCTTTCATCTCCAGCCACAAGGCTGCAGCCTGCCAACCGCCCTCCCTGGGCACCTAGCTCAGGGACAAGAGAAGAGGAAGCGTGTGCTGACTAAATCCCTGCCACTGGGGTAAGCATTTATTAGCAGTTTGGGATAACCCAATGATGCGCTCAGCACTTGGGGGGGCTTTTAGGGCTGGTACCTACTTTCTTAGGTTTAAACATCATATAATGCGCAGGGCAAGACCTGATCCTGGCACAGACCCCCAACACAAGGCAGCACATCCCTTCTGCTCAGAGCCCAGAGGTCCGGCAGTGCTGTCACACCGGAGCGGGGTGGCAGGAGAGTGACAACCTGGGGTGGTCCGGCCAAATGGTTGCCTGGGATTTGGGAAATCCTCTGGCTGCCTGGAACTCCATTTTGCCAATAACCGGGGCATTGCTTTGCTCTGAGGCTGAGATCAGGGTGGGCTAAGGGAAGGAGAGAGATGGGTTGGTGCTCTCTCTCTCAGTTTGTTTTGGCTCAGCCGGTCTGTGTCACTGAGCAGATCTGGGCCCAAAACAGGTCCTCAGGCAGGAGTAAGCGCTGCTGAGGTTGGTGGTGTGCAGGCAGGCCCTGGGGCAGCCGGCTTTCCACCCTCTAGCGCTGAGCTCAGCCCAGTAGGGATCAGGAAAGCCCCAGCAGTAAGAAAACAGCAGCTGAGGAAGGAATTGGGGTGCCTACCCCAAGCTGTCCTCTGTCCTTGAGCAGGGCAGAGGCCAAAGGCTTGAGTCAACGCTGCAGATACCAATTCTGCTAAATCTTTTCTTCTGCAGTGAATAAAACCAACATGTGGCACAAGGTTGGGGCAGCCCATGCTGGGATTGTAGCGCAGGACTTTGGATGCGGCAGAGTCAAGCCCTGGCATCGCGAGGCGCTCCTTGCCCTAGTCACCCCACCGCAGCCTATGCAGACAATGAGACAACCAAGAAGCCACAGGCGAGAGGCAACGACTGTGTTTTACACCAAAGAAACCCAGGGGTCTGGAGAGCAGCCTCCCCAGGACCTGGCTTTCCCAGACACAGGGGTGGTGTGGGCTCTGGAGCCGTATTTTGGCATCTCGCTGGGGTGAGCTGGGTGGCGTGGGCAGCCTCTCGCCAGGCGGGGAAGCCCCGGGTGCCATAACCACTAGATGGTGCTTTGTTGACATAATATTGTCAAGAAACCTCTTCCATCCGCATCCAAAGGCAGGCAGTTGGAGAGATGCAGGCTTCAACTTTGCTGACTGTCTGCGGAGCTGTGCTTTGCTCTGCAGCAAGGTCGGGGGTGCCCTTCCCTTTGAATCAGGAGGCTGAAATCGGCACTCATGAGCCACGGGCAAGCGATACCTTGCTGCAAACCTCTCCTCTGCCTTCTCCCAGTCCCACCCATCAGGCTGCTACTGGTCAGTAGGGCAAAATAGCTCACCTACCCGCGAGTGTGTTTTCGATCCTCATGCTAATGGTTTCCCCCTCTAGTTAGGCGATATTTTATATTCAAATAGCGAGAATCTCAGGGCAGGCTTTGCTCCTCCTGGCTTATTTTCAATGCGCTCAGTTCAGACAAAGGCAGAGTGATCTGTATGATATGATGATACTCATCTGCATGACACGATACTGCAGTTTCCATGCACAGACATGAGGCTGAAGTAGCTCAAAAAGTAATAAGGGAATGCTCGTATCCTCTAATCCTCTACCACGTTGCTCAGAATAATTAATGAATTCAAAGGGTTTTTTTTAAAAAAAACAGAAATCTTACTGTCTTTCCAGTGAAAGATGTTTGGCTCTAAATCAGATGCCTCTTCTTGATGTTCCTGCATGATGTGGCTTTGAAAGGGAACCTGCAGACAGCTCAGTATGGGGGAGAAAAACGCTTTTTTCCTAGCTTTTGCAAAATATTTCCAGCTTCTCTGCTAAGCTGATAACTGCCTAGTGTGACTAACGCTCGTGCTTTTCCCTCTGCTGCTGTTCAGTGAGCCATGCAGACCTGCTAAGAGGTTACCCTGTAGTCCTGGTGTTCAGGTCATAGAAAAAAACAACCCCGTGATCTATCAGGATTCAAGCTCTCCTCTTGCCGATACCAGCAGCTCCTGCACCTTAAGTGCTGACCTAAAAAAAAAAAAGCTACAATTGCTTACTCGGAGTTTTTTCCTGAATGGCTAATGCCAGATGCCAGCCAGTCAATGAAATACATTCTGGAGACAGCAAAGAGGTTTAATATATAGCATTAGTGGGAGTCCTGGGCTTAAAAATAGATTAAGTCACACAAAAATGTGTTTAAACAGACTTAAATTTGTTCTCTGGCACATAGGTATTTGCTGATTTTATGGTATTGCTACTGGCAGCTTCTTCAAGGAGGCAGAGGGCTGGGATAACGTCGTCTGGTACAGGTGGGGGCTGCGCCGGAGCCGCAGGAGGAGGAGGGAGAGGGCTCTAGGTCTGCGTTAGCAGAAAATGCTGCTGGTTATCTTGGCTTTGTCTAGAAAGCAATAGGTGCCGGAGAGGAAAACGGACCAATTCTAGAAGAACAGGAATCTAATCACAAAATAGCTCCTCGCTGGCCTTTTCTGGCTGGATGCTGGACGCAGATGTGCAGGGAGTTTGCTGCCCAACGCTCGGAGCCGGAGGGAAGCTTACAGATCCCTCTGCCTTCCTCACTTCTCCGCATTCGAAACACGGATGCCATTTAAAGGGAATACTACAACCTCTTTTTCTGTTTAAAGACCGAATATTTAAAAATATTGGTGAATATTTAGAAATACTCTACTGGGGCTGAAGGGTCTGCCCAGGAGCCCCAGAGGCTCAGCTTCTCTGAAAGCAGAGCGCCAGCCCAGGCGGACACCAACGCTGCGGGTTACGAAGCAGAGAGCCTTTGCCTCAAGGCCATNGCCAGCCCAGGCGGACACCAACGCCCCCGCTCTGAGGCAGAGCTGCGGGTTATGAAGCACAGAGCCTTCGCCTCAGGGCCACGGCAGCTATTGACTGCAGAGACGCCCAATTTTTTCACAGAGGGCTGCAGTTATACAGACATTTGTGATGTTCAGTAACACTGTGATGCCCACTGAAAGCTCTCCTCTATCCCCAGCACAAGATGTGCAGGTACCCGTGAGACGCGGTATGTCAGAAGAAAAGATACAGTGTGAATGCTGCTGAACAGGGTGTCTCATGCAGGTAATATTAGATGAGCAATACCTCATTCTCTCTCTTTTGGAGCTTGCTGTGGAGCTAAAGGCCTTGCACACTTCCCTTGGTTCATCTACCAAGTCCTCGAGCTCTGAAGGGCCCCAGCGGTACCAGGGCTGACAGCACACAGTGCCATGGGCTGGGTTTTCCAAGCTACCCATGTGGAGTCAGCGTGTTTCTCCACCCAGGAAAGGATGTTTGGATGCTACACTTGATCAGTTCCAAATTTTCTAGGGATGTGCTCAGCACTGATGGGCAGAACCCTTTCGGGTTTGGTAGGAATGGCCTGACAGCACGCATGAACACCTCTAAGCATAATATCACCTGCCCTCTGCTTACCATTTGCGGGGGAAATAGGGATCACCCAAAACCCCAGAAGGGGAGGTGAAGCCCTGTGACATAGTCCCCATCCTTGCACAGAAAGGACTGCTCACAAAGTCAGTGATGGACAGGAGGGCTAGGGTGCTGAAGAACATCATGGAGGGCACCCACAGCCCCTACCTGGTGACAGAAGCAGGTGCTGCTGTGCCATAGCTGCTACCTTACAGCAGGGAGGGAGCGCTGGAGCTCACAGAGCCCCACACGGACCAGGGAACAACACCATGGAAGCTCCTGGGGCAACGTAAGCCTCCAGGAGCCCCCATGCAAGTGATGACGGTGGCTGTTGGAGCAGGGAAGTTGTCACCCAGGTTGCTCCCACAGCAGCTGAAAGCCCCCTGTGGTGCACAGTACGCAGACAGGCTGGTAGAGGAGGCAAGGAGGTTACTAACCGCTCGCACGCGTTTGAGGCGCTCCTCCAACTTCTCCTCTGCTTCACGTTCCTTTTGTACTTCCTCCAAACGATTGATCAGTTCTGCAGCAAACTTCTCTGGTTCAACGTGGATATCCTTTGGCATTCGGTATGTACGCTGGAGGAAAAAAAAAACACACCAGGGGTTAGCAAAAGGTGCATGAAAAAATCACGTGTTTATTTTGGAGGCTTTGCTAATTGGAAATGGCAGTTGTTCTGGTGGGGAGCTGAGGGAAGACAGGCTGGCAGACGCAGAGGTGCAGCCTAGGACCGGCGGGCTGGAAGCTGAGCCACCACCATGAGGTCCCCGGCCAGCACCAGCTCCGCACACCACGGAAAGGTTTTCCGGAGCCATAATTCAGCAAGCTCTTTAGGCACCAAACTCCGCTTTGGGATGGATGCGCTTGCTTTCTTCCCAATGTACACGTGGTCAATGGGAATACTGTGATCTGAAAGGGTGGGAAAAGGAACGTACAGCCAAACCTCTCAAAAACTGTGCTTACTGTAGTGATGTTTTCATTTTGATAGAAAGGAGGGCTCTTATACACACTTACATCCCGTCACCTCCAAGACATCTCACTTCCCTCCATCTTCGGCTACAGCCCACCCCAGCCACAAAAGGCCACCGTTCCCACAAAGCCTCCTCTCTTTACTAGAGGATCCTGCAGGATTGCATCTTCAGAGCCGTGCAACGATCCCCTGCTTGCCTTATCAACCTCACAAGTGCAGAGATACCACTCTTCTGTTTGCTCTGGGTGAACAAATGAATATTTATGAGAGTTCAAGGGCATTCTCGGTTCCTTATGCTGCATTACCTTGTCCCGAAATTCCTGAGCTCTCGGATTAAAAGTTTGTGAAGTATGAAGCTGACAGCCACTGTATTTTCCCCCTTATTTTTATCCCTTCTGCATTATGTAGTTAAAATAGTAGAAAAAATAGTATGACACAGCAGAGATAAAAATTTAAATTTGGAGGAAAAATATACGGGAAATTCAACAGCATAAAAACACACATTCAGGTATTTCAATATCAACATGAGAGATAATACACATTCTATAGGACCAGAGATAAAATTAAATGTGAAGACATGAGATAATTCATAGGGAAAGAACAAACGTAGCACCAGAAGCAGACATCGAGCTTGAAAGCTTTAAGTGAGGACTAGAGACCACCTGAATTTACCTTATACTGGCCAAAAGATCAAGGCAGAAAACTAAAATAATGCCTCAAAAACTGACCAAAACATGCAAATCATACTGGTTTTCTGTTTGCCGGCTGCCAAGTAGAAGGCAGGGGAAGAAAAATAGAGGCAGTAAGTATCCTACTGATGGCACTGAGAAGCTGAAGACTTCTTTTATGACACTCAAGTTGGGTTACAGAGGTCTCAGTTAAAGCATGGCTTGTCTTGTTTGCCAAGAGCAAGACCCAGCCAACCCTGCCAGCAAATCTCGATTTCACTGCTTGCTGCCGTCACCTCCCCTTCCACGCTGGATGGTGTGGGGCTGCAGCATCCCCAGGGACATCTGCGGATAGTATGGAGCTCTGGCATTCACTTTCTGTGACAAGCAGAGGCGCCGACAGCTCCACCTGAAGCTGTCCCACGTAGGAATGACCCATCCAAGCTGGGAGCAGCCCCCATCCAGGGATGCAGGGCATATTACAGCAGGGAGGGAGTGCTGGAGCTCACAGAGCCCCACACGGACCAGGGAACAACACCATGGAAGCTCCTGGGGCAACGTAAGCCTCCAGGAGCCCCCATGCAAGTGATGACGGTGGCTGTTGGAGCAGGGAAGTTGTCACCCAGGTTGCTCCCACAGCAGCTGAAAGCCCCCTGTGGTACACAGTACGCAGACAGGATGGTAGAGGGAGGCAAGGAGGTTACTTCATCCTGGATGAAAGGATGTTTCATCCAGGGATGCAGCCGCTGGAGAGGGCACAACACCTGGTGGCTGCCAGGTGGCCCCCACCCTGGGACAACAAAGTTTTTGCTGCCACCAGGACCTCCAGCCCTGCAAATCAATGGCCTGTATTTAAAAGAAACACTGCAGAAAAAGATTTTCATCAATATAAATGATGCTTCGTCTTGAAATATTGGCACTAAGGGCCAAAGTGGCATGCTTTGTCCCAGCATCTCAGTCCAGAAAGGGGCCCCAGACATGCTTCATCCCAGAAGACGTGGAAGAACTGGTCCCTTCTCTGTTACTCCCTGGGTAGCTTCTAGGATCCAAGTGATGCTTCCTTATTCCCCTCACATATCCCAGGGGAGCACTTCTGGCTAAGGGAGTCAGCTTCCATCAGAAACCCCAAACCCATGACCACCACCATCCATCTCTTGAGGCAGCACCTGTCATTCCCGAGGAGGGAAATCCCTCTCTCGCCTGACAAGTTGCAACCTGTCGGGTGATGTGTTCCCTCCCTCCTGCCACCTCAGACACGCCAGCTCTCCCTGCGGTTGTTTATAAGACGGCAGCACCAAGCGCTGCTCCGTTAGAAACTTAATGAGCCTAATGAGAGGCAGCTTGGTGCTCAGCAGTCACTGTCTCGGGTCTCTCCACTGCAGCTACTGCCAACGGCTTCCATAGAAAAGCAGAACCGGGAAAGAATTCCTCTTTATTTTTACAGCGTTTGATGCAATGCAGCATCCCAAACCAAAGGCTCTCCTGAGCCCCCAGCAGCAAAAGCTGAAGTTTGCTAACCTGTGCGTTTGAGACCTGTTCCCATAAGGTGGCCCCCTCCAGGCCCAGCAATGCCTGAGGTCCACAGCTCCGCCTCTAACAGAGATCTGGAGACATTCAGGGTCACTGCTGTATCCAGGGAACTCAAGATAAGACCATTTTGGTCTTTCACAACTCATACTTCAGCATGTTTATCCACAGTCTCTCAAAGTCTGGAGGTGACTGAAGCACAGCTACAGAAATGAAAATAATCGAACCCAAGAGTCTCTAGGATGAACTCATTTACCCCTCTCTTTGATAAGACACTGCATCTGCAAAACCCCGTGCCCTATATTTGGAGCTCTACACTCAGCACAGAGGTCCTCAGCAGCCCGTTCGAGGGTGCAGGATGCTGTCCCCTCTCTGAAGCCATCTCTGATGGGTCTCCCTGACCATCCAAGTCCAACGCAACTTGAATAAAGCTCACTTCCCCCCACGGATATCAGTTGTATGTGCCCTACGTTGTCTTGGCAGGTAACGGTGACTCACAGAGAGCTGGCCAGCAGGATGATGCTCTGAACATCGCCACGGGTCTGACTTTATTCCAAGCTCAAAGGATGAGCTACACAGACTTCTCCAAAAGTAGAATCATAGAATCGGTGAGGTTGGAAGGGACCCTCAAAGATCATCAAGTCCGACCATTAACCTGCCCTGACAAAAACCACTTCTAAACCTTGTCCCTCAGCACCTCATCTACCCTTTTCTTAAACACCTCCAGGGATGGGGAATCCACCCCCTCCCTGGGCAGCCTGTGCCAATGGTTAATAACCCTTTCCGTGAAAAAATGTTTCCTGATATCCAATCTAAACCTGCCCTGACATAACTTGAACCCGTTTCCTCTTGTCCTATCCCTTGTCCCCAGGGAGAAGAGCTCAGCCCCCATCTCTCTCCACCCTCCTTTCAGGGAGTTGTAGAGGGGGATGAGGGCTCCCCTCAGCCTCCTCTTCCTCAAACTGAACAGTCCCACCTCCTTCCATCGCTCTTCCTAAGATTTATTCTCCAGGCCCTTCACCAGCCTCGTTGCCCTCCTCTGCACTCGCTCCAGCACCTCGGTATCTCTCTTGTATTGGGGTGCCCAAAACGGGACACAATACTCATGGTGTGGCCTCACCAGGGCTGAGCACAGGGGGACAATCACCTCCCTGCTTCTGCTGGTCACACTATTTCTAATCCAAGCCAGGATGCCACGGGCTTTCTTGGCCACCTGGGCACGCTGCTGGCTCATATTCAGCCGTTTGTCAATGAGAACCCCCAGTCCTTTTCTGCCGGGCAGCTTTCCAGCCACACTTCCCCACGCCTGTAGCCACGCATGGGGTTGGTGTGGCCCAAGTGCAGGACCTGGCACTTGGCCTTGTTGAAGCTCCTACCATTAGCGTTGGCCCATCAATCCAATCTATCCAAGTCTCCCTGCAGAGCCTCCCTATCCTCATGCAGATCAACACTCCCGCTTAACTTGGTGTCATCTGCGAACTTACTGATGTTACACTCTATGTCCTTACCAAGATCATCAATCAAGGTGTTAAACAGAAACGGTCCCAACACTGAGCCCTGAGGAACACCACTTGTGACCAGCTGCCAGCTGGATTTAACTCCATTGACCACCACTCTTTGGGACCGTCCAGCCAACCAGTGCTTCATCCAGCAAATCCTGTGTTCATCCAGGCCATGAGCAGCCAGTTTTGTCAGGAGAATTCTATGGGGAACAGTGGCAAATGCTTTTTGAAAGTCCAGGTAGACAATATCCACAGCCAGGGCGCTGGGCAGGACACTGTCCACACTAGGACACGATGATCAAGCTACAGCAAGAACAACCACAAAACGGCTTCTTAATGAATTTCAACAAACAAACAAAAAAAGGAATCCCAAGTCTTAATGTTTGAGGTTGGATTTTTCTGAATTTGCTGGGAAAAAAGGAGCAGCTCCCATCCTCTCCTGAGCCCACATGAATGCCAGGGCCGGGGTAAATACAGCACAATAGCACTGCATTCTCTGAGTGTTCATTTTTCCTTTGGGAACTTGCTTTCTTTTTCCTTCCTTGGTGCTCCAGGACCCTGCCCAAACCCAAGAGAGATGGAAAACCCCATGAAAAGCAGCACTCACCCGCCGTGGGATGGCTTCCCGCGAAAGGCACAAAGCGAAGGTCTTGCTGCCTGCTAGAGACCTTCACCCTTTGCATTCCTGGGCAGAGCGCCATTTCACAAAGCACAACTGTTCCAAACTTATCGAGCACTGGTGAGTTTGTAAGTGCGGAATATGCAGAACGCAGCCATCCACGCACCGGGATAACAGGGCATCCCACACAAGCAGCACGTGCCTTCGCTATTTGGAGGCAGCACGGCTGTTGGAGCCAGCGGGCAGTCTCCTACGAACATATAATCACTACAGTTTATACCTTCTGGGCCTAACTGAAAGTGCTGCTGTTAAAACCTATAGAAGTTCTTTCAGAATTTTGCGTAACAGCCCCATAACTCATCCTGTAAGGGGAAGGTAAGGTCTCTAAAGGACTTTTGAAAAGACTTTTCGGAAGTAGGAGGTTCTCTGCTATCACTAGGAAAACATGCCATGCATTCTGCAAGCACTATCAGCATGGACTCTGGCTACGCGGGTTAGATACGGGGCCGTAAAGACCTTCACTCAAAGGCCGTAATTGAGTCACTGCTACACGCTTAAAAGCTAGTTAACCACCAGGTCCTGATGGAGACGGCTTCAGCTACGGGCTGCCAGATAGCCCAACCACCAGCTTCGGAAAGCAACCCTTGAAGAAACATTTGCATGGCTCCCTGCTAATTAGGGAGGTTTAATTCAAGAAGCGTGCAGTTAGAGGTGATTTTAAAAGCCTAACTTTATAACATTTCACACTGGTGTTGTCAAAACATATTGTCTAATTACCTTCTCCTTTCTTGGCTGATTGATAAGCGAGGGCAGAGCAGTGCCTCTCTGAAGTCGATGCCAATTCCGTGTCAGTAATTGGCTGGCAGGAGGTGCCAGAGTGTCTGAACTAAACTTTTATTCCCCGGAGAAAGACTAGAACGAACTCAACTTCTCAGTCCTCCTCTCCCATATAAATATGCGTCAAGATGCCTTTTTCCCTGGGACTTAAAATTACAGTGCAGAATCTAATGGGAACAGCGGATGTTCCACAGAAAAATCCTTGTGAAGCATCTGTGTGTAGTTTAGGAGGAATATGTAATTCTAAAAGACCATGTAGATAAGTAGGATAATATAAAAATTTATAAGCAGCAGGTGGCCAATTTAAACCTTGTTTCCCCCCCCCCTTTTTTAACTAGTTTCCAAAAAGGTCGATAAAATTTAATGCTAAGTAAAACTAATTAGCCTGCGAGGAACTGCTGCCGGAATGACACTTATTCAGTTCAACAAAAGAAATGCTTGGCAGATGGAAGTTCGTTAAAGCAGAGCTCACTATACATATTTAATGCTCCATACTTGGAGTTTATAACCTGCAGTTCATCCAGGCATTGCCAGTGCACACTAGCAACAGAAAACCACTATTATTTTTATCCGAAAGGTAAAGCCACTGACAAGCTTTGAAGTCGGAGAATATTTACTTGGTTGTTCCCACTGTTGGGGAACAGCAACAACAACAACAACCGAAAAAAAAAAAAAAAAAAAAAAGGCCAGGCTTTCAAACTTCAACTCTAACAAAGCCATGCTTACAGTAAAAATGGCATCAAGTGAAATAAAAAGGCACCCAGCCAGCCTTTTCAACAGTGACCACACTGTGAAAGCAACTGTGTGAAAAGAGAGGTGGCTGAGCAAGGATGGCTAGTGAGCCTCTGCAGCCAGGGCTTTTATTGTCAACCCAGTGATCAAAGCACAGGAGACCCTCTTAAATCTCAGGAAAATAATCTAATTTAAAAGGCAAAACAAAGAGTGGTGGTTTTGTTGTCGGTTTGTTTTTTTTTTTTTTTTTTTAAA